>JABFEB020000035.1:19102491-19113329 GCA_019775895.2 Stomatorhinus ivindoensis | reverse complement strand
CAATACCGGACCCTAAACCTAATATGCCGATTCCCCTTGAAATGTTACTCACACAGCCCGATGTTTCGGTCCAAACTTGGCTGAGATCGAGGATGCCGCTTGTCATTAATTACCACACGCTTGTCTGATGACTGATGGCTACAGTGAGCCCTGATGACACTATTCATCAAGTTAAATGACATAAAGAAAGTGTAACATTTAACAAGAGAGTCCAGGCCCCTTTAATCCCAATATCACAGTAGTTGGTATAGGTAACAAGTTATGACCAGGGGTGTTTCGATGGGTAAACGTAGTAAAGAGTCTAGGAATATGACCGATCCTCGCACGGGTCTGCCCCCTATTCAGGTGCCGCGCCGTTGCAATATTATAAGCGCAAACAGCTTAGAGAAGCGTATAAATAATTCATTCAAAGGCTTTACCTTGTGTCGTTTTTCCACCGCTTTTTGAGAGACTTCAATGGACGGCCCCGTTCTTGTAAAACAATAATAAATAAAATAAATTATAGGCGAAAAAAGAAAACTTTATATTGGACTTTCGTATTGGACTGGTATTTCGGGTTAATTATCACTATTTCCCCGGGTCGTCTCGTTCCCCCGATATGTTAAAGCAATAGGCTACGTCCTTTAAAATGTCCCCAATGTTTAAAAACGAGACAAACGGATACAGGAAAAAGTAATAATTATATGCAACATGAAACGAGCCTGTTCCCCGACTAAATTTGAAAGGAGCGGAGAGAGAGAGAGAGAGAGAGAGAGAGAGAGAGGGAGAGAGAGAGAGACCTGAAGAGCGCTTGGTGCCTGACTTCCTCCAAAGTAAAACCAGCCCGTCAACTTTTCCACTTAGCGCGACCCCCCGCACCTGCGGAGGGCTGCTTTCCCTTCGCCTTTTCACACACAAATGACGACACCGCCCGCTAACCAACTAACCAACCGACCGACCGACTAACTAACTGTGACCAATGGATCGAGAGAAGACGCCGGTGATCGCACTCGGCTAAAGAAAAAAATTATTAGAAGAAAGAAACAGAAAACTGGATGCACCGGTTTTCTTAAGGAATTGGCAGAGGGAGCAGCCCGGTGTTACTTGTCTGAGCTTAAGGAGTTAAGAGTTGCGCGGTGATCCACCTGAGACCAGGTACAACGTGAGCCTATAAGTAATCATTTTCATATAAATCTTCCTCTGGGATTAATAGCGCACACTTCTTTATTCTTGACTCATTGACTCTTCTTAAGTTCTTTCTTGATCCAGTCTGATGTTTTAATTCTGGATGCTGTGTGTGTACAATTAAAAACCGTTACTGCAGCTACACCTGCCAGCATTTGTACTGAGTAATGGATTTCTGATAGAAACCGGTCAGAGATCTGAAGGGCTCAGGAGAAGCCGGCACATTGCAGGGATCCCCACATGTCACAACTTCACTGCTATCGTCCATGCAGTTGAGCAACAAGTGATCAGATCGCCTGTTACGAGCTGTCATTCGGCAAATGCAGAGGCGCAGCCCTCTCTGCAGCGGTAAAACCACAGCGCATGGTGTTATTTTGCAGTTCGACGTCGCTTCGGTGCCGAGCGGCCGTCGCAATTATTACAGTATATTTATCTCCCGTGCATTATTTGGATACTTCGATTATACGGCGTTTACCTTAACAGGACGTGATACGAAGATATCCCGAAGTGTCACGGTGGGCCAGGCATTGCACAAACGGTTTTCCTCCAGATTTCTTGCATAGCCTACATTGCAGGGTAGCGCGACCGCAGCGGTGGCAGTTAATCCCTAGCTTACTTCCTCCATCTTCGGAGGCAGACGAGCGGACCGAGCGGCTGTTCTGGGAAGTTGGTCTAACGCAGAGAAACAGATCATCCGCGGCGCACTGCACCGTGGCGGACTCGGTGATCGATTACAGGACTTAACGTAATGCGCATCAAAGCTGATGCTTCAGTAGCCTTTTTAACAATGAGATGTATGTACACATGCACACATTTATCTGTAATGAGTATACATTTACTATTTTTATATTAAAAATTATATTAATTTGTGAGAGAGGATATGTTTATTGTCATTTAGAAGTTACATTGACATCTACTGTACTGCAACAATGTATTTTTTATAATCGAATACAGTGGAAACCTTCGGTATAAGTCACGTGCAGCTTAGGTTCTGTTACACAAATAACAGAGTAAATGTATTTTAGACTAGCAGCAGTTTAATTATTGCGCTAGTCAAGGGCTGCGGATGACTTCTGAACAGACAGCTAGTATATTGGTGATTCATGGGTTTTGTGAGCAATGGTACTGTTATATGCTATGTATTAGATTGTCTGTGCATGCAAAAAATGGAAAAAAATAAATCTATGTAAAAATTGTGGTTTGCACTGTTGCTTTGGCCCCTGGGACCAGCATCCGAGTCTCTGCCCTAACTCCATGCCTATAGCACTGTGGGGGGGGGGGGGGGGGGGCCCCTTTGGCTATTCCTGCTGAATTGGAGTTGCTGCCTGATACTGGTTTGGCACCCCATCCTAGGTAATTCCCACCTGTGAACTCTGGACCCCTACAAGCCTGCAGAGAACGAGTGGGTACAGAAAATGGAAGGATCCCTGACACGCTTTATCTTATTAATCACCTTTTGTTCATCTTCCATGTAGAAGTGGGTATTATGAAGTAATACTGCATATTTTTTTACTACAATTATTATAATAATAATAATTATTATTATTATAAAGCAGGCCCTTTTTAGTAGTTATTCATCAATCCTTCAGCACAGTCAGAGCCCAAAACCACAGGCTTTAGATCAACCGGTGACTGAATTTTCAGCATCGAGTACCATCCTTTAAAAACCCTCCATCCATTATCTATACCACTTCATCCACCTGGGTCACAGGGAAGCTGGAGCCAATCCCAGCATCATCGGGCGAGAGGCAGGGTACACCCTGGGCAGGCCGCCAGTCCACCACAGGGCCAACACAGACAAACAGCCAGACACACTCGCATGCACACCTATGGGCAATTTAGAGCAGCCAGTCGACCTAATCTGCATGTCTTTGGACTGTGGGAGGAAACCGGAGCACCCAGAGGAAATCCACGCATGCATGGGGAGAACATGCAAACTCCACACAGAAAGGCACCGTGATCGAACCCAGGACCTTCTCACTGTGAGGCGACAGTGCTAACCACTAATAATTTCTTTAATCAAGAGTATCACAAAGTCCTTTCTCCATTAAGTCAATTACCATTCTTCAATAAACTCTCGAACAGGCAATGAGGAAAAATATATATATCTGTCCATCTCCATATAGCTCCCTCTTCTGGTCATGGGAAGCGAAGTCTTCAGTGGCCTACTTGAGCGATAAACTGCAAGTCGCATTACATACGCTCCCACAACAAGCATGTGCATTTACCCTAGGGCAACCTTTCTCTAGGTCTCGTGTGATGCAACTTATCCAAAGCATCTTTACATATATTGTTACTCATCATACCGTTCAACAGTGACAGTGGGGGTCCCTTTTCTACACTTTCCAAAGAGAGCAGAATGAGTTGCCTGGTCCACCTAGAATCAATGCATTTTCTGCAAGTTGTGATTTCCACCTCTTTATAAATGTGTCAAACTGTGTTGCTGCAGTTACCGATGACTGTATCTCAGAAAGTAGACCAAGGCACGCATTACTCACATAAGACAAGTGGTTAAAATATTTCCTTTTCTGGCAGACTAGACTCCAGATTACAGAAAACTGCGGACATGAAGTAACACATTCACTACTGTCTCCATCATTAACTGTGTGTGCCGGTAGAAAGCATGTGAATTAGTCAAAACTTAAATAATATCACAAGTTATTTTCAACTTACCGTAACTGTGCTGATATGAGCAATAACTAGACTTCTCTCATCTCATCTTCTTACACTTGCAGCTCAGATCTACAGTGTTTTCCCTGGTCTTTATAGCAGTCATTGTTGTACAGTCATGTGCTGCAAAACAAAGGTATGTCTCAAAACCTGAAGCAGTTCAATTACCGAAAAACTTTAAAGACTTTACTACTGTGTAGTAAAGTGGAGGTTCTGTCATAATGATTACGTTCCTTTATTAGAAGGTGTTTCACTGACCTTTCTTTAAGGTCCCAAGAAAGTTCTTTCAAAGTTATTTCAGATTAATTCACAACACCACGTGATTGAGAGGAAAAAACACGGACTATATCTTTTAAGTACAATGTCCAAGGTAAAAACATGCGCAAAAATATGCATCAAAATATGCATCAGAATTCATCTGGTTGTATCACTGGCTTTTCATAGTTCCTCAACTGATGGAAAAATCCTTCCATCTGTTTTGAATAACCGCTTGTTTGAAACATCAGCAAATATGAGCAATAAGCCTCCTGACCTGGACAGTCACGTTCACTCACGTACCGCTGTTGTACGCAACGGGAAATTTGGAGTCACCACTTCTGTTGAACTACGTGCTGCAGTGCAGTGGGAGGATAGGAGTCCCCAGAAGTAACCGAAATAAAGATGGGAAGAGCGTCCACATGCACAGATTGTGGGCCAGTGTGGAACCCACAACTCAGGGGGCGTGAGGCATCACACGTACCAGCTTAATCACTCTGCCATACTGTTGATCACATTAAGAAAACTGTTGATACGCTCGATTGAAGTCGCTTCTCTTAAATGTGTCTAAATGGGTTAACGTTATTTAACACGCTCTCCTGTTTCTTCTCTTGCGCATATCTGGATTCTAATTATCATTTATAGAGCTACAGTATGTTTCTGCTGATATTTGATGTTAATTTTTAAGCATTTTTGGTTCATTATATATGTACGGTTTTCTAAATTAGGAAATGTCATTTTTATACCCAGAGAACTGAAACAAATTATAGAATATTCCATACTGATGAAATAAGAGAATAGTTTTACAATAATTACGTTGATTAAAATGCTTTTTCTAAGATACAGTACTTCTGTTACCCGTCAGATTAGTGCTGTGGGAAAAACAACATCATCTTGAGTTGTAATCATTGTTCACTATCATCTAAATAATCATTGTTTTACATCAGATACTAGAATAACTTGGCATTAAAGATACCCTGTGTGAAAGGCTGTGTGTGTGTGTGTGTGTGTGTGTGTGTGTAGGTGTGTGTGTGTGTGTGTGTGTAGGTGTGTGTGTGTGTAGGTGTGTGTGTGTGTGTGTGCGCGCCCACATGGGCTGCATCAGTGTTGGTATAGAGTCAGATGGCTGTATTCACTGAATCATGGCATAATGAAAGGGCCGTGTTCAATATTGAGCTTAAATTCACCTCCTTGTCTCAGTATGGAACCTAGTGGGTAGAGTGACGAACATTTTCACACTTAGCAATCTGTTCTTAAGCTACTTATTTATTGTTATCAGTTAAAGGATCAAGTTTTGTTTGATGAAATTGCATTTTTTTTTGTTCATTTTCATTCCTGCAATCATGAAAAAAATCAACCAGGATAAAAAAAATAAATACTATCAGTCAAGGCTCCACTGTCAGATCTATATGGCGATGGACTGATTTTAGAACAAAGGGCTATAATTTTCAGGTTTTTAAGAAAGGCAGTAAGACTCATTATCTTTCCACTGGTCAGACTGCATCTTTTGTGGTGCCCTTAAGACAGCATGCTCCTCTCATTCAGAATGATTACGTGGACTACTTACTGAGGTGTTAATTAATATACAAAAATGCAAGTTTTTAAAAATGTAAAACAGATGGGCAATTCCATTCTTACTCTGTGTGCTGGTAGAAGTTTGGAATTTATTCTGTAGGAAAGTTTATTTGCATATTCTGCTCAAAAGACCTGTTTGATTCAGGTGACCTGTAGTCTCATGTATATTTAACATATAAAATGTAAACATTTTTACTATGTAATATCTGTGTTAGTCTATGTCTGAATTTGTTCATTTGTGTGAATGTTCATATGTTATATACTTTTGTGCGTCATATGTAATTTTTCATTTTTTATGTTTTTTTTAATAAAATGGGGTCCACTGGTTTCCAGCTACCTTCCAACCTCTTACTGAGTACAAGTTTGCAACCTCTATACAACTCCAATTCCAAAAAAGTTGGGACGTTGTGCAAATTATAAATAAGAACAAAATGCAATGATATGGAAATCTCATAAACCCACATTTTATTCACAACAGAACACAGAAAATATATCAAATGTTTAAACTGAGACATTTTGCTATTTCATGAAAAATATTGGCTCATTTTGAAATTCATGACAGCAGCTCTTCTCAAAAAAGCTGGAACGAGGGCAATAAGAGGCTGGGAAAGTTAGCGATGCAAATAAGCAACAGCTGGAGGAATGTTTTGTAACTAATTAGATCAATTGGTAACAGGTCAGAAACATGACTGGATACAAAAAGAGCATCTTAAAGTTGCAGTGTATCTCAGAAGTAAAAACCCCTGATACTGTGGTGATGAATAGTGGAGCAATTTCAGAAAAAACATTTCTCAACATAAAATTGCAGAGAGGTTAAATATATCGTCATCTACAGTACATAATATAATCAAAGGATTCTGAGAATACTTTGTGAGTAAGGGATAAGACTGATAAACCATACTGGATGCCCACACTGTGTCACAAACAGGCATGATTCTGTAATGGGAAATCACTAAATGTGCTCAGGAATATTTTCATAAAACATTGTCAGTGAACACAATTCGCCGTGCCATCCGCAAATCACATCTGCAGATCACAGTTAACATTCAAAGAAGAAGCCGTATTTGGACATGATCCAGAAGCCCCAATTAATTCTCTGCGCCAAACTTCATTTAAAATGGACTGTGCCTTAGTGGAAAACTGATCTGTGGTCAGACGAATCTAAACCAGGGATGCTGTATCATCTGGACTAAAGAGGGGAAGGACCACTCAGTGTGTTATCAGCGATCAGTTCAAATGCCAGCATCTCTGATGGTATGGGGGTGCATTAGTACAAATGGCATGGGCAGCTTGCATATCTGGAAAGGCACCATCAATGCTGAAAGGTACATCCAGGTTCTAGAGCAACATAACCAAGCACAAGACGTCTCTTTTAGGGAAAACCTTGCATTTTCCAACATGACAATTGCAAACCACACACTGCATCAATTACAACATCATGGCTTAGTAGAAGAAGTGTCTGGGTGCTGAACTGGCCTGGCAGTGGTCCAGATCTTTCACCCATTGAGAACATTTGGCGCATCATAAAACGAAAAATACGACACAGAAGACTTAGGACAGTTGGGCAACTAGAATCCTGTATCAGAGAAGAATGGGACAACATTCCTCTCCCAAAACTCGAGTAACTGATCTTCTCCCTCCCCAGACATTTACAGGCTGTTGTTAAAAGAAGAGGGGACACCAATCTGTGGTAAACATGTCCTTGTCCCAACTTTTTTGAGACGTCCTGCTGCCATGATATTCAAAATTGCTTTATCTTTTCCTCAAAATGATGACATTAAACATTTGATCTGTTTTCTGTGTTATGTTCTGAATAAATCAAGGGTTTATGAGATTTCTTCATTGCTTTCTGTTTTTATTTACCATTTGCACAACAATTTTTTGGAATTGGGGTCGTAAATTATATTCCGCCAAAAAAAAAAATACAAATGCAGATTAAATACATTCAATAAATACGTTCAAGTCTGCAAAGGAACCTGTTGACCTTAGAGGATCTTCTTCAAGGGGTGTGACCAAGAGAGACAGCTATCAGTTTGGTGAAAGCAGACAGTAATGTGAGGGCAGGTGGCTATTGGATGCTACAGAACAGGAGATGCCTGCAAAGGTTCATAAAATGCCGGAGCAGTCGCTGTTCGGCCAGACAGTGAACATGTTAGAGACAAGAAGTGGAAAGAAACACAGTCACACTCACTGGGAATCTTCAAAGTAAACCGGCATTTTGGGAGATAAATTTTCTTCTCTGGTCTTCTAGGGAAGAAAGCTTTTTTTCTAAAGGGCATTAGGAGACAGACAACAGACCACATAGGTTCTAGGACTATAGCATTGTAATTGTTGAGCTTTTTTGTTGAACGTGTGCCTTACTGTATATCATTTGACAGGACCCGTATAACTTTTAATGAGCATTCATAAAAGCCATTCAGCTGAAGCTCAGACATACCCGAGCAACTCAGCCTTTGTGGGAATATCAACCTGTGGGGCACATGTGAGGCGGCATTGCTCTTCCTCTTTCCGACGCACATTGTGTGTCCTGTAGGTCTCATTCCCACCTTTTATTTCACCCATCAGTGTATAACCGTACAAGAGCCACAGAGGTGTGAGCTTAATGACGGGATAATTGTGAACGCTACCCTTGGACATGCTGTTGTTAGCAATATAATGACCACATAGTAGGTGACAAGTCCAGGTAATTATCTGACTAGTACAGCGTGCAGCAGCATTTCTGCAGATTGAAGGATAATTTGTATTGATGAGACTAAATCTGACTCAACTTCCTTGTTTACTCAGTCAGGCTGAGAAGCTGCTAAAACGATAAATAGAATAGAATAGATTCTTGCTCTCCATACAAGTGGGCATAAAATTGGGGGTCACATTGAAGGGGCAGCCACCTTGAGGGCTTAAGGACCTCATTCCAGGACCCATAGACATGTGACTATTCTGCTGACGCCGGGACTCGAACCAGCAACATTCTGATCACAGGCACAGATGCTTAACCCTGCGAGTAAAGAATTACAAACGGTAGACAGATCGAAGGCAAAACGTGCTCCGGACTGGCTTGGAGACACCTGGTCTTTGACAGTCGAGTCTCTGAATATTTTTTTTTTTTACTTGCTGCTGCTGTGGGGCCCCACGCTCACACGGGGGCTTCTGAGCCCCCGATTGCGTGGGAGGCTGCGCGGGTCAGTGCTTCCACCTGCCGTTTCGTGTTCCCCTAGCTCTGCGAGTGGCGCCCGGCATGCTGCCCGCGCTGTGAAGTCTCTGCTCAAAGGGCCTTCTGCCTGCGCTGTCCACGTCACGGGGGCGGCCGCATGACATTTCCTCTTGTGCTCGTGTTTATTGTATGCCCTGTCGCACGTCTGCTTTGTTTTGATGCGCACGGTCGTCCTTGCCGATGGCAGCCCTAACCCCTCTCACGTGAAAGGCTGCAGGTTTGAAGTGGGGAAGTTTCCACTGTTTGTGTGCTGGCATTTAAAGTGGTGGGGAAACCGTTACAACCAACCCCCCCCCCCCCCTTTCTCTCCCTCCCTCTATCTCTCTGAATCTCTTTTGCTCCCTCCATGTCTGCTTTCCTTTTAGCTTTCAGTCCTGGCAGCACTCAGATCAGAAAGACATGTGTGGTTTATGCATTGCCTTGTTTTATTTTTTTTGGGGGGGGAATCTGTTGGGGGTGGGGGGGGGTGACAGATTGGGGCACTCGTGTGTGACGAGCATCACGTTTGTAAAAAGAAACAAAAAAAAATGACCCCAAGTAAAATGCGTCTGTTAACCAAGGATAGCAGTAATCATTTCAAAAGGAATGAAGTGCACACCTATCTGAAGCCAGGTATGTACATAGAACAAAATTGGTTGCCAGTTTCCACTGGAAACTACCAGGGGCTCGTTCGAGTTAAGGGCCTTGGGCACTGAGACCCAGCTCCCCTCTGGGTGCAAAGCTACCTCACCTCCTCCAGCACAGATAAAGTTAATCACTTTCTGTAATCTGGTTCGCTCTCTCCTTTGACTTCCTCAGCAGGGAATTTGCCACCCATCAATGAACAGAGATAACTGCATATGCATGTGCTGTGGCTTTCATATTTGTTTCAGAGCTCGCTTCTTGTGGAAAAGTTGCAGAATTATAAGCAAACGCCCTTGCGTCTCTGTGACTTACACTGTGCATGATTTTAAAAATGTTTTTATTTCACTATGTGTAACATCTGCTAGATTTAAGAGTTTAATAGCTGTGACTGCCATGGTAAACAGTACTTTTCCATATAAAACATTGGTTGTCATAGAAAACTCACAATTCTTGAAGTTATCTCCAAGGACATGATAATGGATATTGATGTAATGGTAAGAAATTGTAATTTTGGTGAGCTAGGTGATTCAATATCATGTTATTTGTTTCTTTGATTGCTCATTGGGGTTTACTTGGTTTGTTTTTCAGCGTGCTTGTCTAGTCTTTAATCATGATTTGCACCTTGGGCCTTGAAGATATTTCATAGTGAGGTGTAATGAAAATGCGGCATTTGTGTTTTTTGCTATAGCTCCATTGAGGCAGTTTGAGGTGCTGTAGTCATGGCGACCACTTAAGCTGGAAGGGCCTTGAGCGGGTGGCACCATGTGACCGCCGCACCCTGCCCCCTCTCTCCTGATCGAATGGGAGGGGCACATCTTACAGTAGCTTCCCCATGCTAACGTGGGGCTGTGTCAGGAGCCACAGAGACGCTGGCCCCATGCGTCTGGAGCCCGAGGGACTTCAGACACTGCAAGATAAACGCAGACAAACTCGGCGAGCGCCTCGCGCACACTCAGCAGGATGTACTCGTGTATAGCCTGCGGAGCAAGTGTCAATTGACGTTTTCCTTCTCCGCGAAGCTGCGCTAAAGGTCAATGCGGCTGCAAGTTGGTCGCGCAAGTCTTGTAGGGACAAAGCTGACATTTTATTCAGTAATAAAAAGGAAAGTAGACACAGTAGACCATGCAGAAATAATTTAACCTATGTCACACATAAAACTCACATGAGAAACACACAAAATAGTTAATGCTGAATGTGACAGATGCAGGGGCGTTGTCGCCATTAAATCTGGGGGGACGTGTCCCTCTCACATTTCATAATTATTTATGTGGAGGGGGGGGGGGGGGGGGGGGGGGGGGGGGGGGGGGGGGGGGGGGGGGGGGGGGGGGGGGGGGGGGGGGGG
>JABFEB020000035.1:19073882-19084784 GCA_019775895.2 Stomatorhinus ivindoensis | reverse complement strand
TGATTACAATCAGGATTCCCACATGAGGAGCAAGAGGGGCGTGGCACATGAGGCTGGAACGGACGGATCATGACAATACGGACACCCAAAATGAATTTTTGCATAGATTAATTTAATGCATTATTATTATTATTATTATTATTATTATTCATCTCAGTTACATGTATGAGTGGTTATGAGTCACATAGCTGGACCCACACCCCCTCCAGACATGTCACAGTAGCCTAATTCCTATGACAGGATAATAGTTAAATGCTCATATCTGGAGACTCTCTGCAATGAAGGGGAATCCTCTAGACTTCAGAAGACCTCTGTTCCCATCACTGTATAGCTGCTGATTCCCAGTGCCAGTGTTTCCCAGTCTGGTGCTCAGGCACCTACAGACAGTCCATGTTATTGTTCCCTGCAAGGAGCTGGATAAACAACTGATGTTTTCTGCTTACGTGTTTATCTGTTTTACTGGAGAAATTCAGTCGAAACACCCAACTAAAGGACATGACGAGGCCCATTCTAAGACCTGGCACGTACCTTCAGGCACTGTGTTCCTTGATGCCCCCTTTAGTTAGAAACAAACAAATATGCATTTCTTCTCAGTGTACAATCACGATAGGCGGTGCTTTTTTTTCTTAATGCCTCTATGTTAAAAGGTATTTTTAAATCATCTCTTGTGTGACGTTAGGTCTGGCTCTGTCATCTGGGTAGGAGGTCTTCGAGATGAATGGGCAAGACACTGGCGATAGAGAGATGAAAAGAATGGATGCTTCTCAGAAACCAGCAGCCCCCAGACTTGGAGTTCAGGGGTGAGATGGAAGGTCAGCCCGTCTCTCCTCTTTTTTATCTGAGGGATGGGTGGGAGGGCGAGTGTAGGCCTGGTGTTGGTAGTTTTGTTTTGACGTACAGGTTGTCACCCTTAAAGCACGCCCAAGTCGCTCTGCCGCTTACAGTTCTGGCCTCCTTTCAAGTTCGCCTTGAGATTTCCCCCCAAGTAGCAGGTGGCTGGGACAAAATGTCTGCAGTTTGAGCAAATGTGCTCTGGGTGAAGCAGATTGCAAAACTCCAGACGGTCTATACCTATCTGCAGCACACAGATTTTAAACCCACATCAGCACATAGATGAGTTATGGATTCCCGTCTCGTCCCATTCGAACCACACTGTGTGCATTATAATGCATAATATCCGGGTTTATACAATAGATTTGATTGCAAATCGCCTAATGTAATCCTAGCTGCAGATTGTGTCGATTAGCGTCAGCGACTGAGTGTCTTTAGCACGACTCGAATCCCCTATTTTGCCTGATTGGCTCCGCTGGAAACGGACGCCTGCTGTTCTGAGCGACTGCAGGGCAAAGGCACGCGTCAGGAAACGCGATATTCAGCGAACGGCACCCAGTGATCTGTGGCTGACATTTAATTGTCTGAGTCCACAGATATGCATCCTCGAAGGGAGGAAGATGAAAATGATCATTCAGTATTTAGTAGCAGTGGATGAATACAGAGCCTGCACTGTATGATTATATGTTGTACACTATAATAGTCACTCACAAGCAAGACAGGGGCAAAGGTGACTAAACAATGCGTATCCATTGACTTAACTACCTAGAAGAATAACATCCTTCCAAATGCACCCAATAAAACTCTGGAGAAAATGAAGTGGGATGTGAATCACACACTATTTATGACCGTAACTCCCTGGGGAAAATTCTCACCACTAGGGGGCACAAAACACTAAAGGTAAGTTTTATTGGCCATATACACTATATGGACAAAAATATTGGGACACCTGGCCATTAACCCTACAGGAATCTTGGAGTTGGTCCCCCCTTTGCAGCTATAACAGTTGCCACTCTTCTGGGAAGGCTTTCCACAAGATTTTGGAGTGTTTCTCGGAATTTTTGCCCATTTATACAGAAGAGCATTTGTGAGGTCAGGCACTGATGTTGGACGTGAAGGCTTGGCTCGCGATCTGCATTCTAATTAATCCCTAAGGTGTTTGATGGGATTAAGGACAGGGCAAAGTTGGCACAATGCAATCCGGCAAGTAATGTTCTCCTAGCTCCCGCCAAACCCAGACGGTTCCAAAGTCAAGTTGCGGCGTGCTTTATACAGCTCCATCCCACGCTTGGCATTGCGTATGGTGATATGAGGCTTGCATTCGGCTGCTTGGTCATGGAAGCCCATTCCGTGAAGCTCCCAGCTCACAGTTTTTGGCTTGGGGTTAATGCCAGAGGAAGTTTGTAACTCTGTAGTTATTGAATCAACAGAGCGTTGGCGACTTTTGCACACTATGCGCCACAGTATTCAGCGACCCGCTCTGTTACTTTACATGGTCTGCTACTTCATGCCTGAATTTATGACGCTCCTACATGCTTCCACTTTGCAATAATACCACTTACTGTTGACTGTGGAATATCTAGAAGGGAAGAAATTTCACTAACTGATTTAAAGCTGGCATCTTATGACAGTACCATACTTGAATTTACTGATCTCTTCAGAACGACCTTTTCTTTCACAAATGTTTGTGAACATAACTAAATGGCTAGGTGCTTGATTTCATACACCTGTGGCAATAGGTCTGAATTAAACATTTGAATTCAAATATTAAAAAGTGTGTCCCAATACTTTTGTCCACATAGTGTAAATAAAAATCATATAAATAAATCTTTAACATGCATTTCATTTACAAATTATGTCGTCAAGTCAAGTTTATTTCTATAGCACATTTACAGCAGTTGTAACACTGCACCAAAGTGCTGTACAAGGATCATAGAATTATGAAAAGAGTAGGCCCACTTTCAAAGTTTAAAATTATGTTGAGATTTGTGCATTAATGATGTTCGATCACTAATGTCATTGATAGTTTAGTACCTAATATTATAAAAGCAAACGCATTAAATAACATTGTAGCCTATGACAGGACACACAAGGGGACAGACTGGCAGTCAATCTTAGGGCACACACAACAGGCAACAGAGAGTAACCATTTCATATAACACATAAATGGAGAAGAAGAATTCACACACACACACACACAGACCCGGAACGCAGTGGAAGCTTAATAGTTAAGGAAGCTTGCTTGTGATTGAAACCCCTATCCAGCAAGGTACCATCCAAGCCAGTGCTTTATTTATTATTTAATGCTAAATAATAGTTGCCCATTGCTATGTCACATGTGGGTTAAATGCAGAGGACACATTTAATTGTTGTGCTATGATGTGTCACCAATGATAATTAATCACTTTCACACACACAGGATTTGAACGTCCATTCATGGAGGTGTGCTGCACCAGTACTAACCACTGATACTGGGCCACGCCCTTAAACCAGCATACTCACATCCATTCCCCATTCCAATATAAGCATTTATCCATAGTTCACATATTGTGTAACAGATGTGTATATACCGTTCATGCATTGTCAAAATAACTATGCGACATGAAACATCATTCATTAAATGGAGCACATGGCATCTTGTTCTTTATTCTATCTGATCTTTTAAATGCCTTTCCAAAGAATAGAGGGTCATTGTTATTGCCATTGCCGTAATGCTTTCTGCCTGAAATTATTTTGTAGGTGATTACTCAAAGTGTGAAATTCACATTGCCTTCCATAACTAAACCTGAGCAGCTGTGATGGTAACTGAATCCTTTGTTTTGTGATTTTCTTGGCTTCTTCTTTTGTATTTCACTGTTGTTCACAAATATATGTTACAAAAGGACTAATTTTAGTCTAAATTAATCCAGTCACACCACAATATATTCTTTATAATTACTTTTATACTTATACTTTATAAATTATTTTAGCTATTTATCCACTGGTTTCTTCGGCTGTGGTGTCCCAAATGATCCAAGGGGGGCTGATCAGATGAGTTTTGTGATCCATCTCTGCTTTAGTCCCAACTGCTTGTGATTTTGAGTAGCATCAGTCAGTAGAGTAAGGTGCAGTCTTTTTAAATTCTGGCCCTAAATAAGAGCATTCTGGATTTATTCTCTTTGACTTCGAGATTAAAAACCCCATTAACATATCCAAGGCCAGCACTCCATCCCACCCACTAGGGGGACCTTGGAAAAAAGCCCAGCGTTAGCCAGGAAGTGGAAATGCTTGATGTCATTTCCTGCTGAGTGTTCAAATGGCTTGCAGCGGAGTGTAGTGCACGGAGTCTCTGAAGCTTCAGACAACAGGCACCGCATGAAACAGAGAATGTTTTGCTACTTAAGACGTGCCACATTCCCAGGAGCTCTTAGCTGAATCGTGTGTTTAGCGCTTCCCCTTCAGCATGATGTAGCTCCTTCTGCTACCTGCCATCCTAGACGATCCTTTGATGAACAGTCACATTAGTGAACTGTGACGGTCTCTGTTCCCCAAATATAGTAATTATTGTGTTTTTTTTCTTTGCAGATATAAGTAGCTAGGTAGGCAGGGCATCCGCTTAAGTGATGTGCTTGCCGTGATTGTTCTTTAAATACTTGGTAAGATGATGAGGGAGAGGACTGCCTGGAAACTATGACTTTTAGGGCATTTTGCTCTCATTTCAAAAGGTCACTTCAGTCTCGGCGAACTGGTGGTCTGCATATCATTAAGCACTGGTTAACCATAAAGACAGTAATGTGTGTAAGTGACACACATTATGTGACACACTTACCTGCACACCATCACACAGATTTTCCGCTGGTCAAGGTTGGAGTCTTTGATGATTTTTAAAAATAATTATGAGCCAAGACAAGACATGCTTGATTGTGTGTGGGTTCCGTGAAAGGTGTGATGTCACTATACAGTTTAGAGTGTCAGTGAATGTAACCCACCCATGACTGTGCGGATGCTCCCTTTGTGGCGATGGGAACCCTCTGCCAGTCTAAAGCAGTACTTCCCAACCTTGTTCAAAACAAAAACGTGGACTGTTTGCGGATCCCCAAGGACCGAACTGGGAAACCCTGGTGCTTAAGTGCTCAAGAAAAAATTATATTTAAATCGTCTTCATGTTGGTGTCAAGCTATGATACTATATCTGTCATGGTGTGTCAGCTTCGCTGTTTCAAAAACCTCTCCTAAAGTCACCGCAGTATTTGCGCCAACCATCGAATATCACTAACACACCTTGTAAGACTAATCAATACCTCATTGACTTAAAGAAGACTAATTGATTCATTAAGTGGGCTGGTGGTGGGACTTAAGCAAATGGAATGGCAGGGGTGCCCCTAGGAGAGGTTTGGGAACTGAAGTAGTATTGACAAGGCAACAGACAGTCAGAGAAGAGAAAATCTATTACCAGGGACAAACACAGGAAAGATGGATGATGAAGCGCCAAGTCAGTCACATGATCGACTGCTAACATTCTGATTGAAGATCTCATCAAGTTTCCCATTGAGATCAAAATTTCCCAGATAGAAATTTGTTGCCCATTTTCAGAGGGAAAGTCCCTGAGCAGCGTTGCTCAGCAACAATAAAACGTTGCCCCATGCATCCTGACCTTTAGTTTTTATTGTTGCCCTTAATTTGCACATGTTCTACTGTTAAACTGTTTTGTTCTGAGCAAATATACACTCACACCCCATCTAAATAATTTTAAACGCTTCCTTTGACTGCCTAACAGTGCTCTACTTTTGTTGAATTGGTGACTCCAAACTGACCAACCCTGTCAGACTGTGTCCTGTGATGAACCGGCCCCTGCACCCTGTGGGGAGCCAGAGAGTATGACTTCATCTCTGGGTATGAGGTCATCTCCTTTAGTGAATAGGGGGACCCTGACGGCACAGTGCTATGTCATTGACATCCTGCATCTGCATGTCTTACCCTCCTAAGTCAGCACCCTGGTAAGTCATTCAACAAGATAATGCCCATCCACACATGGTATGTGTGTGTATGGACTGCCTTGTCATGTTGAGATCCTCACGTTCTTTAACTTCCAAATGAATAGGGGACACATTGAGAAAAAAGCCAATGGCGAGGTAGGAGTCAGATCGTTATTATGTGGGTGAATCCTGTAGGTCATACACAGAGATGTGAACTGAGCAGACACGGCGATCCGAGTTTATGACTCAGACTCCAGTCACTCTCAAGCCGTTCTTAAATTGATTTCTGACTCAACTTGCAACTCCTTACTTTTTGACTCAGACTCGACTCTGACTCGTTGATAGTGACTCGTGAACATTAAGAGTGTTTAAGGCTCTGTTGAAACTTCTACACATGCGAAGCATTGAGTGTATGACCCTCCCTGAACCGCAAAGGCGTTAAACACATCAGGATGTGTGGCTGTGGCCAGAGCATAGGAGCTGGAGAAGTGTGAGACCACGTAGCATCAACAAACAACGCGTTTCTTGTTTTGCCACTAGTTCAAAGTGCAAATGTGATATGTCAAAGCATGGAATATTCCGAGTGTTATTTTACAGTTCACTGCACCGCATAGACGTTGCTTAACCTGCATAATAAATTATATATAGCCTACATCGTGTTCTTATACAGTTTTACATTTTATCCATTAATTTGATTTTTTACTTGACTTCGATGTGTAAAAATTGTGACTTGCTTTAAAATGCATTTTCTTTAGCAGCCCGACTAACTGGGTTTTGGTTATACGCATTCAATCACATCACTTTAACGTAGCTGAGGGAGGACTCCGGCATGGTTTGATCTGGCTGCCATATTATAGATCACATCGATTACTTTGAAAATGTATATTAGCCTAATGAAGTGGTGATTCCCATTTAGTCACATCAGTTACTAATTGAACATAACAAAGAGGCGGTCAAATTTTTCATAAATAGTAATGTCAAATTGGAACCACGTTGCAGACTTGAGACTTGACTCAGACTCGAATTTTGTGACTTGTGAACATCTTTGCATCTGAGCCGGTGCAGCACACGTGGAAAATGTGAACTGATCCAGTAGAGCACACAGAGAAATGTGATCTGAGCTGGTGGAGAGATGTGAACTGATCCAGTAGAGCACACAGAGAAATGTGATCTGAGCTGGTGGAGCACATGTAGAGATATGAACTGATCCAGTAGAGCACACAGAGAAATGTGATCTGAGCTGGTGGAGCACATGTAGAGATGTGAACTGATCCAGTAGAGCACATAGAGAAATGTGAACTGTGCTGGTGGAGCACATGTAGAGATGTGAACTGAGCCGGTAGGGCACACAGATAACTGTGAACTGAGCTGGTGGAGCACATGTTGACATGCGAACTGAGCCAGTAGAGTTCAAAACCAAGTATTTTAAGGATTTAATAAAATGTTTTCATGACTCCCTGTACCTGTTAGCTCACTGCTATCCTGAATGTAATATTTACCATGTAGCTATGAGTCGGAGGAAAATGCAAGCAGCATTGATGGCACCACATAGCCTGCATTAGTTATCACATCCCCAGGGAGTGTAGTGGCGTAGCAGGTCTTGCTGTTTCCCTCTTCATACTGTGCTCCATTCTGTGGTCCATTCTTTTGTCGCCTAAAACTTCCCCAGAATTCTGACAACAAAAATGGTAAGAGCTAGCTACAGGACATGCAAAATCTAGTTTAAAAATCCATTCCAAAAAATAATCAAAGAAATATAGGAAAGCAAGTTATAGGGATATATCTTCTTCAGCTTTACATTGGAAAAGTTCAGCTGATCTGTTGGTAATGGATTATCCTGAGGTTTTTATCAACACTCTATCTCAAGACAGAATTAGCCAGTTAGCACATACCTCGCCCTCGCAGTTTTTCATCTACAAGTTGGCCCTCGATGGAAAACACTGAAATCTGTCCAAGAGAAGGACAGCTTGATGGTTGTATCTTCGAAACAGTTTTTACATTGTACATGGACAGAGTAATATTTCAATAGCAATGTGAATAATGAACACAATTATTATTAATGAGAAAATTGTTCAACATTGCTTTCTACCCATTTAACAAAAAAAAAAAACATGGAAGGTAACTGACTTTAAGGAGTCACACGTTTTAAAAAAATTGGTGGCTTATGTACAAGAAAATAAGGAAACTGATATCTCATTAGATTAGATGAGACGATAAGCAGACACTTGGCACAATAGTTATTTTCCAAGTTGCTGAACAGAAAGTTCAGAAAAACAGAAAGTTAAAGATGGTTAAAAATAATGATTTTATGCTTTCAAATTAAATTGTTTTTTTTATTCATAAGTAGAACATTAAGTATTAGTTTTAAAAATGTAATTTCTGAAACCTGTTACCATGGAAATAATATACACATGTATCTGTGTGTTGGTGGTCCCATGTGGGTGAGCCCCTGCTTTAACTGACCTGCCACATGCATGTTTGGTTTTTACCGCGTTTACTGTAACTCTCCTGTCGCCCCGCCTTCATGGGATAACAGCTCTGAGTCACTGCGAGAGCTGTTCTCTCACCACGCCAAGCAGAACAAAATTCAGAATTTGGAAAAGTTGTCAACCTAACCCCTCCGTTTCGGTTTGACCATTGCTCTTCTGAGAGAGCAGATCGTTTAATCTGTGCTCCTTATTGAAGATGATACTGTTGCAGATTTACTAACCAAGGTCTTTTCTTTTTGTTGCAAACTTTTTTGTGATTATGGATCCCAATGAAACTGTACACAGAACCTTGATCTTTACACCTCAAGGAAAATGCAACAATGGTGATAAGAGCTAATCTAACTGCTTCAATTTTCCAAATGTATTTTTTATTGATCTTCCCTAGTTGGGCGACACTATAGTGTGAGCAGGCAGCCCAGCTGCCTCAAACCTTTAGGGTTGGGACTTTAGATCCCACAATCTCAGGCGTGACGGGTTTACGGGTCCTTCCTGTGCAGTGCCGGTTTTCTCCAGGAGTCGAAATTTATGAAATTAGCATAACTGGGATCTCTAAGATTCCAGAGTGTAAGCCTACTGCTGGGACAGGGCAAAGGCCCTTTTGTGTAGCATAAGTGTTTGTAAGATGGATAGATACTCCATACTCTAAAAGCAGGTCATTTGTCAGTGCAATCTTTTCACAATGTTGACTTTTAATTTTTTCCCCCCCAAAATCTTTGGATTTAGGATTCAAGAAGGAAAAAAATGTACAACACTGATGTGTGAAATGTGGGGTTCTCATCCACCCCTTGCAAAATGGGATCGTTCCAATATGGGACAAACTGCGTATTATACGGGGCAGGTGAAAACTCTCGCTAGTCTAATTTTAAGCTCCAGGAAATCTAACTTCCAGGAAAACTCTGGTATCATCTTCCAGGAAAGATGCAGAAGCAAAGAGGAGGAGTGCAGTGAACTTGGGAGCAACGTCATGCTGCACATTAACAGCTTCCCTCATTTCATTACGAAAAGAAGATGGCTGCCCAAAAGAGGTGGTTTAGGGGGTCAGAACTAATAAAAAGGACCTTTGCTTAGCTAAATATCAGCTGTCATTTAACACAGAAGGTACAACACTGAACCCTAGTGGTGGGGAGGAGATATCAAAGGTTTTCTTCTTGCAAGAGTAATCATAGAAAGACATGCCGTAGAAGCCATGTTAACCTTAAAGCCCTCTACTTCAATGAAGTCAAGTAAGCCAATTAAACACTTAGGTCATTAGAATTATTTGCATATAGCTGATATATGTAAATAATAAACAACAACTGAATATATATATAATAGATGGACTGATAAGACTCAATAAGGGGTTGTGTGGGATAGATGGCCACTTGGTTTGTTTGTTTGTTTATTTATTTGTTTTTCCTGGTTTTATATACTACTTACTTAGCGGTTGGTTAACTAGAACCCCAGGTGATCACACTTCCTCTCCAGGTAATGACTTCAGTCAAGCAATTAAGGCATAAATCATTCAGCAGTCAGTATATTGTCTTATAAGAATGACCAAACCGAATGGGACTCGAGTAAGGAAAGAAGAAGCGATAAGGGGATTTACAGACAAAAGTGGTGTAAGGCTTATTTTCTTCACCAACACATAATAACTTACACATTTAAATGAAACTGTATAACATGTACCTAAAAAAACACAGCTGTCCTTTTGGCTTCCAAAAAACAATTATCCTCTGGCATCATTTCTGTTCCAATTTGCATTTTAAGTCTACAGTCAAGTGTAATGAATGCAGCCTGGGAGTTTGTTGGTAATTTGGGGCGTATCTGCACTGAGCATTCGCAGGCCGCAGGATGTATGTCGTTATCTACTGGGATAAGGAACAGCTGTCAGTTCTGCTGTTCTTTTGGTATGAGATATGTCAGTGATAACAGCGTAAGACACCTTATGTGTATAGAAAAGTAGCAAGAAGTTCTCAGCCACACCTTCTGCCAAATTTGTTAATGCTAAATGGAAGAATCACCCTTATTTTGTGGTTCGGGTCAAGCTATGGTCAGAAGACCACAATTCACCAATGCAGCACAATATTTGGAGATGCTGCATATGAAGTCATGGAATGATGGGCCATAATTTACGTCGATTACCTTAAATTTGTATTTTCCCTCATTTTTTGTCCTTCTTCTGCTGGTCTTTGGATGGTGTCCCTGTGGGACCTGGCTCGTTTGCATCCATCCCAGCTGGGTGGCCCGTGACCTTGGCACAGGAAGGTATAATGATCCCACGCAGAGTGAATGCATTCGGATGAGGGCGCCTTAGCAAATGTGCTGAATCAGGTTGCTCCTGGGGGAAAACAAGTAGGGCGAACAGCTGAAATTTGCACAAGGATTGTCTAGGATGTAGCAGCACCGGCACAGAGATACGTGAGCTGCAAAATTCACACGGCACATATATGGAGAGAGGAGAGCCGTGCTTAAGAACCCAATACGCCGTATATCCGCCGGTATTGACAGGGCCCTGCGCTGCTCAATAGTGCGGATGACTGCTCGGGGGGGAGAGTTGGTGCAGAGTCGGGGCCTCGAATTCCACCCCAGTTTTTTGTGTGGGAAGCTTGCATTTTACATTCTCCCCATCTTGTACAGTTACATGGTTCG
>JABFEB020000035.1:19019337-19034909 GCA_019775895.2 Stomatorhinus ivindoensis | reverse complement strand
TGTCTGTGGGCCCATGAGCTCGACCTTGGCAGAATAGTCGCATGTCTGTGGGCCCATGAGCTCAGCCTTGGCAGAATAGTCACATGTCTGTGGGCTCATGAGCTCAGCATTGCCACAATAGTCGCATGTATCTGGGCCCATGAGCTCAGCCTTGGCAGAATAGTCGCATGTCTGTGGGCCCATGAGCTCAGCCTTGGCAAAATAGTCGCATGTCTGTGGGCCCATGAGCTCGGCCTTGGCAGAATAGTCGCATGTCTGTGGGCCCATGAGCTCAGCCTTGCCACAATAGTCGCATGTATCTGGGCCCATGAGCTCAGCCTTGGCAGAATAGTCGCATGTCTGTGGGCCCATGAGCTCAGCCTTGGCAAAATAGTCGCATGTCTGTGGGCCCATGAGCTCGGCCTTGGCAGAATAGTCGCATGTCTGTGGGCCCATGAGCTCAGCCTTGCCACAATAGTCGCATGTATCTGGGCCCATGAGCTCAGCCTTGGCAGAATAGTCGCATGTCTGTGGGCGCATGAGCTCAGCCTTGGCAAAATAGTCGCATGTCTGTGGGCCCTTGAGCTCGGCCTTGGCAGAATAGTCGCATGTCTGTGGGCCCTTGAGCTCAGCCTTGGCAGAATAGTCGCATGTCTGTGGGCCCTTGAGCTCGGCCTTGGCAGAATAGTCGCATGTCTGTGGGCCCTTGAGCAAGGTGCTTAACCCCCATGTTTAGGGTGCCATGCATGGCTGTGTTCTCACCAGTGTGTGTCTCAGGAAGAGCAGACTGAGGGAGGTGAAAGTGACTCTTCCCATGGAGATTAATAAAGCCTCATTATTACACATAGGCCATCTGTCAAATAAGACATTCATTTGGCCTAATGACCTCTTTCAAATACTTATATTTCTGTTCAAACAATCCAATAATTAGAAAACATTATATCTCTGAACATTTGTGGGGGATGATACTCTTCATGTCCACAAGAATATTAATATTTATGTGTGTTTGGGCGTCATGCCACTTGCCTCAGCAGAAAGATATTAAATGAGAGAGCCCTGTCAACATTAATGTCTGCAGCAGGATGATCAGATTTGCTATCTGGAAGGGAGAAGGTCTTTAGATTCACACTTGGTAGATGCAACTCATAGAGTGCTCAAAACTCCTGTTGACAATGTACGCCCAATAAAATGGAGGATAACTGTCAGTATAGACATACCCCCTGTAGCGGGGGCAGATTAATGTGTTTTGGGTTATCAAAGATAACTACAGGTGATACCAAAATAGAAATAGAATAATTTTATATCCAGAGCCTTCAACATATGACAAAATTCTTCTCAAAGCTTAGACAAGCCATCCCCTCTCATTTTTACTAGCCTATTGATATGAGGAAAAGCTTCAAAGCTCAAGCACAACTGGACATGAAATCATTCCTTTGGGTGACTGCAAACAAGCTCTCATGTGCCCCGCCTGCCGCTTTTGTTGCATACTGTTTATGCGGAGGATGAGACACAGTGTCTAAGCTCACGTCCCGCGTGTACCGACAAAATCTGTTCCGCTAGTTGCAGACGAAATTCTCAGAATAAACAAGACTTGTCACTTGTTGGGGATGTTTTTCTCACTCTGCGAAGGGGTTAAGGTGTTACTTTGTCGGTCGATGCGGATGCCCGCTCATGCCAAGCCGCTAACCTGCAGCCGCGGTAGCACCTGCGACAGGTACGATCTGTAGCGTCTTGAATGAGTCATTCATTCTCCTATGAGCCCCTGGAGCATGATTCCGCCTTGTTACTGAAGCCGCAGCGCCGGAATCCACCCATTCATATACATACCCTCCCTTTCTCTCTCCAGACTCCCTGTTGACTTTAATCTTTTATTCATATTCCTCGCAATCCACAATGCGGCACTGCGGCCTGAATGTGAAAGTGAAAATCAAAAAGGCGAAATGTGGAATGTGGTGCTAAAGACTGAAGTGCTAAACTGAGCCATCAGAATGCATCTTCCTCCGTCGTCGGGGACACGGCGGACGCTTTATGGGAGGACAGTGCGGGAGATGCTTGTGGCACAGTGAAAGGTTAGTGCTAATGTGTAGCAAACAGGTGATCATCTCCTGCTGGATCTCGTATTTTGTAACTGCGAACTAACGTAGGGGGTCAGAAAGAGTTCATACAAAGAACTGGAGTTGTGACATTTTTTAATTCTTGATAAGCATTGGAATGTTGAGTGAACAACTACAAATGAAAACATAAGCCAAATAAAACAAACTTCCTTTATAACACGGAAAGAGTATGTAACAGTGCATGTCTGACATCCTATTGACTGGTTGATGGTAGTTGGTTAAGTCAAATTCTAGGTTGTCCTTGAACTTTAAATGCACTAGTTTACTCTTTCATCCTATGAGACAGAGCAGTGTTTAATGTCCCTTGTACAAAGGATGCCTTGAATTTGCTTTACTGTTATAGCTTCTAGAGGAGGTTACTTTGATGAATCAAAGATATGACATTTCCTTGTTAATGAAGATACTCAAAACTATAGATTTATCTATTAGCAAAGAATATTGAGTAATATTGAGTTTTAATAAACTTTTGAATGGTAGTGTAAGTAAATTCCACGAAAAGAAAATAAACCAAAAAATAAAAAAATAAATAATACTAAGCAAGGAAATGTATTACAGCTCATTATTAAGTGGGGAGCTCAGGGTCAGAGAGTCCTGAGGAACATTACAGACAGAGCTCAGAGATCTCTGCAGCTTTCCTCAAGGGCCACATCCTGCCACCCAGGGCAGAGCGGAGGCCGCCGCACGTGCCCTCCAGTCAGAGATTACGTGCGGTGCTAATTAATGAACTGTGCCAGCCTGGGTCAAACAGGGCCTTATCAGCGATCAGCAATCAACAGCTTTATTATGGAAGTTTTCCCTTTCAGGGATAGGCAGGGATTGCGAGGCGGGAAGAATTAACTCAAACACGGGGACTGATGTTTCAAGGACAAAGAGGAAAGGAAACAGACATGTGGGAGTTAAGCACCTTGGGACCAGCATCTTCACTTTAATCCGGGTTACTTGGGGTGAGAGAAAGAAAAAAAACATCAATACAGGCAAATCACTGAGGTGAACAGACGGAGCAAATCGATAGGAATAAACGCAGCCAGCTGACTCTCCTCCTGAGAAAGCAGGTGCCTGCACCCCCTCCCCCCCACACACACTCACATTCACACAGATTACCATCATCAGTACCGAGTTCAGCTTACCAGTACGAGACAGTATAATGTGCCATGGATCCCATTAGCGAGCGACTCATCAGGCTGCCTATTAGCAAGACTTCATCCACTACAATCATTATTTTCTGGCAGCTACAATATATATGGAACCATATAAATTGTGAAAATAAAAATGAGAAACTCAAGGAAAAAATATTTATCAGAAAATTGAGAACAAATCCACAAACCAAGCCAACAGTCTATCCCAGGAGACAAAGTCGCCAAATCGTTAATGAGATGCCACTTTTTCACACATTATCTCTCATTAATGCCTTTAAACTTAAATATTACTTTTTTTTCCTCTATCCCTTGTTGTTGATGTACCATCAAGATTATTTATTTTTCAATCATTTCCATAGCATATACACATCATACTGTAGTTATATGCACTATATAACTAATATACACTTAATACATAATTAATGCAATTAAAACTCTGCTGTAAGACTTATATAACTTATTTAAGACTACAGCTTGGCAGGGAAGTACAATTACTGCCTCTGCTAACTCTAAGATAAGGGCGCACTTTCTCTCAGTATTGAAACTCGGAAGCAAATGGCACGTTTCAAGCCCATGAATCAATGATTTGAGCCCAATACTATCTAAAGTAAATCTGCGAAAGAACGAGAACTGTGGGTTCTTCGGCGTGGAGAAGAAACCCGTTTCGATCTAGATAAAGCACCCCTCTTTATCCGGCTGCCCGTCGCGCGATCGCGTCCAGCTGATTTAAGAAGTCCATTTCAGAGTTACAGAAGCCGTGCGCAGAACATAAATAATGAATCAATCAAACGCTTGCGGTGGGAGAGACCCACCAATGTCGGAGGAGCTATTAGCTATAGCACAGAGAGGCCTGCATCACAAATAGAGAGCGATCTTTAGCCACTGCCATAAGTAATGCGCAGGGATAGCTGGCTTTCGCATCGGCGACGCTGGGCGCCGCATTCAGAGCAGGACTAATGGAAATGAAGTGGTACCTCAGCACAACAGCCCGTCCTTTATTTGCAGGCTGGATAAAACTATTCTTAATATGATGACCATTACAAGGAAATGCATTCCAAGTATTTCACCCCAAGAAGCCATAGGAGAGACACTAGGTTCTCGCTGTGTGCTAAATGAGGATAATGTGATTCCAATAAGTCATCTCTACCTTTTACAAAGTACAGTCCTTATTAAAATGATTTATTTTTCTTTGTTAATATGAAGAGCAGCAAGAAAAGCTTTAGATGTATGATGCATCCACACTATGTAGAATAATCAATATTGGCTGGTCACCATATTACTGAATGGCTTTTTAATAAGCTTCACTTTTTTTCTGAATGTGTGCAGAACGACGTCGGATTGATTATCATCAGAAAACCGACTTCAGCCAAAATAACCAACTGTTTCGTAAAGGCTAAACTCCACTTTAATGTATTTGGTTCTTTTATTACTGAAAAGCCGTGTTGTCCAGTTGCCTTTGCCTCTCTAACCTGTTCTTCTGCTTACCCCAGTAATGGATGCCAATTTGGAAGAAGAATTAGATTTAGATTTGAAGGGAAGATTGATGTAGCTCAAGCGTATAGCGAAAGCCTCATTCATCAAGGAAAATTCACAAATCAATGTTATTTGTGTAGTGCCTTTAATATAATAAAATAGCATATATATATATATATATATATATATATGACAAAGTAATAAAAACAATTTAGATTTCATTTATATGCTGAAGTCAGGTCTTCACTTTTGTTTTAAACAAATGCATCACAATACATCTATCATTCTGTAGTGTTCTGAGGAAGATGCTTCCATTTTACAGGAGCAGTCATTGTGGAAAGGAAGAGACAGACACCACAGACTCAAAGGTGTTTTTCACATGTTAAATTACCTTTAAAATGGAAATTTTCAAGTTCTGTTCTTCTTGTTGATAATAAATCCATTCAGTATCAGGACTCTCAGTTATTATTCAGAGCTGTGAAAAAAAATCCTTCTCAATCCCGACCATGCAGGCCAAAATGACAGGAAAAACAACAGAAGTCCGCTTTTGCCATTGTTTGATGGAGTCGATCAAATACAGATTCCAGAATGATGAAGTTGCAAAAATGGTTTTTCAATAGCTGTCTACATGTAACATTTGCGTGTAATGATTGAGGATGTAGATCCAAGTACAGAGCTGGGGGCTAATGAATCAAGAATCATAGTAACAGCTATAAAAATACTTGTGTGACTAAATTAATGTGGTCAAGGGGCGGGCATAGCTCAACAATGAGAATAAAAATCGTCAAAAGCACAACAGGTGATGAGAGTGACATTGAACTTTTTGTTAAATAAGCAGGATACCATACAGTACATACATGGTTCACGGTACATACATGATATATACATACATTCAAGGTTCAGATCCTGAATGCAGCCACACATGTACAGTCAGGTGTATGTTGTGTAACTACAGATACATAACAGGACTTCTATGGAGTCGAGTGTTTTGAATGTTGCTGTAGCCGCTAGTGTGTGCTAAATATGTTTGTAAAAGATGCCGCCATTTGTATGTGGTAAAATGTACAATATCTGGGCTATTAAAAAGCAGGTATTATCAGCACAGATTATACTGGATAGATCGTGGAACCATTAAACATTAAATAAGGAATGACCACACAACAAAGAGTGAAACAAGCAAACAAGAAAACAAATTAAATCGATAAACGTAAAAAAAAAAAAAAAAACTCTTAAAAGCCTTTTAAAAATAGCTTCATGGAAATGGATGATTTCTGTCTGAAATTATTTGCAGGCACCTTCCCCTGCTTTCTGTTAATTTACTTTTTTTTTTTTTCAAAGACTACCGGAACCATGGCGAAACAGAAACGGTCGCTGTCTGCTCTTGTTTTTGCACCAATTTATTTCATTTTGCCTATTGGTAACCAGGTGAGGATACCCAAAACTGCATATTGTGATTGATGAGCAGATCTGAGTGAATAAATATGCGTCCTTAATAGCACACATTGCAGCTTGTCTGCGACTCAGGTTACAAAACAAGCCATCAAGGCCATTTCTATTCATGACTGGAATTAATATAAGCATTTATTGTTGATTTATCCCTCACACGACTGGCTTGCAACTAAAAAGTTCAGAAAAAGCTGCTAAAGTTTAGAAAACGCTACAAATGAATGTAATTGGACAGAGAAGTTGTGGAATTCAATGTACTTGGAGGCTGATGACAAATAAAGAAAGCGCTTTGATATGGAGTTAGTTAAAGCCTGTCGGTGACTTAGAGCGCAATAATGTTTCTCCTGCTTCTGGATACGGAAACCTCGCTTGCCAAATCATTACTGGAAGAGCCCTATTGGGACCTTTACTACTTAAAAATATACAAATAGACTGTAATTCAAGTCATTTTCAATATACTGTGAAGTGTCCCCAGCACATCCTCAGATACAGTGATCTTAGACTTTTAGAAGTATAGTGGTATTTTAGGCCACTGTGTTCGACAAGCTCTTAAAACTGAGACCACACAGGAAAACTCTGAGGGAGGCCTCGAGGCTGTCAAAGTAGGCCAGAAGTAGGGAACAATTTCCTGCTAATGATGGAGTCGAAACCATTTGCTTAGCAGGTGATGACTAGAGGAAAAGGTAGGGTGTGTGTATATGATTGGTCTTTGTCCCAAAGATCTAAACTCCCATTGTACTAAACACCATTGGTTTATCTTGCTAACATGCTGAATGCAGGCAAGATCCAAAGCTGGGTGCTTTACCCCCAGAGCAGGGAGCAGAGGGGAAGGTTTCGTGAATTAGACGGTCTGCAGTGTCAGCACTGTTCTTGTGTGTGATGATCAGATGACATTCTATGCAGATAAAAATATGCCCGTATTACACAACTGCTCAGTAGAAAAGGCCGTCAATTGCCATCAAAAATCATATTACAATGAAACAGCCAGGACCTGAACCAGAAACTGTGCTGTCAGTTCCTTTGGCGGGGGACTTTTCTGAAATTATATAATTATATTCTCCGTCATATTCGCTGTATGAAAAACGAAGATCACAACTAGTACCAAAATTGATACTTGGCAGTTTCCAAAATGCCTTTCATAATTTATCCTTTTTGCGGCACCAAAATTGGAATGGGATACCTGGTAGAGGGGTTTTAAAATACGATTTAAATATTAAATCTATAAGGAGAAAAGACAGTAATGCAATCACTGGTCACTTTATTAGGTACAGCTGTTAGGTACAAGACTGCTCATTGACGCAACTATCTTTTCAGACAATCATATATCAGCAGCAAAATGTATAAAATCATGCACTTAGAGGTCAGGAGCTTCAGCTATTCACATCAAAAACCACAATGGGGAAGAAAAGTAATTTAAGTGACTTTGAACGTGGCAGGATTATTGGTTCCAGACAGGCTGGTATGTGTGTTTGAGAAGCTGCAGATCTCCTGCTATTTTCATGTACATCCATCTCTAGGGTTTACAGAGAATGGAGCAAAAGAGAGAAAAAACACATCCGCTGGTTCAAGCTGATAGAAAGACAACAATAACCACTCATTACATCCAAGGTAAGCAGAAGAGGATCTCCAAATGCACAACACGCTGAAGCATGAAGCAGAAGACCATCCTGGGTGCTACACCTGGTGGCTAAGGATGGGAAACTGAAGCTACAGTGGGAACAGGCTCCCCAGAATTGGACCATGGAAAATGAATGTTGATGTTTGCTGTGATGTTCAAATGGTAGGATCAAAATTTGGGGTCAACAATATGAAAGCATGGATCCATCCTGCCTTGTATGAACAATTCATTCTGGTGATGCTGGTGCAATGGTGTGAGGAACACTTCGTTGGGCCCCTTACTACTAACTGAGCATTATTTAAATGCCACAGCCTACCCGAGTATTGTTGCTCACCATCTTCATCCCTTTATGACCATCAGATACCCAGCTTCTAATGGCTACTTCCAGCAGGAAAACAAGCCATGTCACAAAGCTCATATCATCTCAGATTGGTTTCCTGAGTTCACTTCACTCAAATGGCCTCCACAGTCAGCCAGATCTCAGTGCAGCAGACCACCTGTGGCGTGTGGTGCAGCGGGAGGTTCACATCATAAAGCTTCAGCTGTCAAATATGCAGCAACTGCATGATACTGTCATTTCAACATGGACCAGAGTCTCAGAGGAATGTTTCAGGCAGCTCGGTGAATCTATTCCCACACAGAATTAAGGCAGTTCTGAAGGCAAAAGGGAGCCCAACCCCATCATAGTAAGGTGTACCTAATAAAGTGGCCAGTGAATGTATACATCAAATACAGACACCATGCACGGGTGATATCTATCTATCTATCTATCTATCTATCTATCTATCTATCTATCTATCTATCTATCTATCTATCTATCTATCTATCTTATCTATCTATCTATCTATCTATCTATCTATCTATCTAGACACTCCTCTACTTACGAATGACATATGTAATTTCAAATGTTCGTAAGTCGTTATTCAACATCATTTTAAGGCTACACGCAACTACAAAGAACTAGGATGCTGGGAGAATGCACGCTGCTGCATGGCGGGAGTAGCGGCCAGATGTCGTACTAGGTGGAACTGGCTGCGCAGAAAAAAGGTAATTGTTGTCACAGACCGGAAACGGGAGCCCAAGGGACACAATTTGGACTTACAGTCCTCTTCGTTCGTATGTCTGAAAGTTCGTAAGTTGAAAGCTCATATGTAGAGGAGAGTCTGTATTAAAAAAAAAATAATAATAAAAATGTACTTTAATTTTTCATACATATAAGACATTTCTTTCTCTTCCTTTGGAAATGCAAGCCATCATCTGCTTTCACCCCATTCTTGTGGTAGAATCCCCTTGCATACCTCCACCATCATCCAGAGCACAAACAGAGTATGCTGCAAAGACGGGCCTTAGAGAACAGTGGAGAAGCCTGGCATTGAAATTTTGGCTATATGAAGTGAGTGGAACTGAAGCAGGAATAATAAAAGCACTCCGGTTTTCAGAGTAAGGACTAGAACCCCTGCACCTCTGCCTGTCTTTCTGCCATCACCCTTTCAAGGGCCCTCAAAGCCATCAGTCAAAGCAAACCAATGAAGGACACTGTACATTTTATGCCTATTGAATGTCTCGATTTGCTGATTTAGAACTGTAGTATTTAAAGGGGAAAAGTGCAAAAGAAATCTGATTACTTTAAAGAAAATGTATTAAACAAACAGAGGGCTGCGAAAAGAAAGGGGATGTGCTTTTTTCACAAAATGAAGGTGATGGCGTTTTCAGACAACATCAAAAAACAAGTAATTCAAATGAGTCAGCATCTCTGTTTATTGTTTTGTTTTCCTTGCAGTGTTTGACCTGAAAATTCATGTGCTTATTTTGAGGGCCATACTTCTGATCAGGGAACAAAATCCCAACCATCGGTCTTGCTAATTTGCAGACTTCATGAAATCCATCGTGAGTCGTTGGGGGACTTTCTGATAACTGTAATGACAGCTATGATCAAAGCCCTTTCCTGCTGATGGAGGATGAGTTTAGCCAAACCTTAGCTCCAAGTAATGTCAGCAATGACTTCCAGTTGGATCCTGGTATAAGCATGCTCTAAAAAAATGAAGACAGTCGTCAGTATATCAAGTTATCATTTTCCTTTCAGCTGCTGCAGAATGTTAATGAGTTTTTTGGCTGTATCTTGTCTGTCATATTTGAAAGGGGTCTAGTTCTTGTTTAATAAGGTTTTTTTTTTCTTTGCACAAGTTTATCAGGTGTTGTTGCAATATTCATCTCCAGCTGACAGAGATGGAATAGACCAATTTTATCCTGCCGCCAGCTACGACCTACACTGCCCCTATAGGTAAGTGCACGCAATAGCACATTCCCAAAGTCGTCATCATCATTATCATCATCATTGGCGGCAGTAGCAGTGACATCACCCCGACTATTACAATAATTATTATGCACCCTGATCCAGCAATTTGATCTCTCTCCCTGAACAGGTTACCCGGCTGAAGGCTCCTCTTCTCAAACTCCTAACACTCAGAAGCTGGATTTATATGATGCCTATCCCCCCCCCCATGCCCCGCCACCACCTCCCCAGCTGTTTGAACACATGCTGTCACAGAGCGAGCGATAACCTGTCCCATCCCCCTCGTGAATTAATAAAAGCTTAAAATAACAACCAGTCTTCCGCCCCAACGTGACAGACGTGACAGTCTGAAGCAGGCGTGTAAACAGTGGTTTTCCCAGTCGGGGCAAATGGCTGACTGCCAGGGTTAGTGGTTTGAAAGTCGAGTGGAACGGGACAAGAGGGACAGCAGGTCACACGTTGTGCCTGATGGGGCTGTGCGGGGAAGTGAGACATTCAGCATTACATGTCGTTAGCTGTGTCAAGTGTTGCCTGAATTCGCGCTTTTAGTTGTGTTTTCCTCTATATTTAGGCTGTATGTGAAAACCAAGCTCAATGGACTGCTTGAAACATACACGCAGGAAGTACTCTGAACTCTGCTGCATCGTATGCATTAACATGCAGCCAGAATAGGCCACCTATGGATTTCTGAACGGGAAATCTGAGGTTGATTGTTTCTAACTTGTCATGGTCACCTTATTGTCTCCAGAGGGGGTGACATTGCCCCCAGCCCTGACTCCTCCCACAGAGATAAATATGGCATTCACTAAAGCAATTTAAACAATACATTTTTGCATAAAAATGTTTATTGTCCTATGTGCTGCGGACAGGGTAAATTTAATTACTGAACTCCTTTTAATGAATAAAAAAAAGTCACTGTTCCATAAATGTGTAAATGATTGATAGCGCAATGTTCTTAATTAGCAATCGTGTGTCATGGCGTCCCAGAGGGTGGTACTGTGGACTCCGCCCCAACTCAGACGTTAGAGCACCTGGGTCGTGCTGGTCCTTCTTGTGTCGCCACTGACCTCCTCACATAAATATGTACTTCAGTTGAACTTGCCGTCTCCTGCCTGTCCTTCATGTCCGTGCCTTATCTGGGACTTGTGACTAAGGTGTCCTCAGTGTCACGGCATTTCATTCAGTAAATGGACAAGGGATATAAGAGTTCACGAATGGGAAGTTCAGCTGTTGTACTATTCAAACAGGATGGTTGGAAACAGGTTTTTCTTCCCCATGTCAAGAAAGACATCTAAAACTCCCCTACGGCAGAACGAGCTTTTGAAATTCAGAGGGGAGGGAAAATGTTAGAGGAAACTGGTGTTTGAACGCATCCCGCTGTCAACTTCTTGTGTTAATGGATAAAGACAAGGAACTGTCTTTACCAATAAGTGAGCCCGCCTAGTCAGAAGTTCAGGGCTGGCAGGAGAGGAGAGAAGCGGAACTTCAGAGCAAAAGAGCACAAGAAGTTTTGGGATCTGAATCATGATGCTTTTTCCAAGGAGGTTCACATCATCAGATATTTCTGGGTTTCTTAACATTGCCATTATGTTCCTGAATTTTTCAGATTGGAACACTGGGATGCATGTACCTTAGGCATACTGTATATGTCAGATTTGTTTATTGTCAGCAATTTGTACAGAGAATTTATTAGTGTTTGCAAAACGCCATAATGGCACTTGTGATGAGGTTTCAGAGTGCCGGTAAATTATGCAGAAGATAGTTGCAGATCATTTCGAGACAAGGCAATGCTATGCTTACGAATAGCATTATTTAATCAGTAAATTGCTGACATTATCATCTCAAAATGACAATTATCATTCTCCCGGAGCTATAGAATAAATCAGAAAAAAATTACTGCACTGCCGCTGAATGGGATGCATGTTTTATTAGGGGGGGCATGTGACCAGACACAGTAGAAGGAACTAGAAAAGGTAAATACTTCTGAAATGTGTACAATGGACCTTTATTAGCAGCTATTTGAGGAAAAAAATGTGAAATGATAAATGCAAATACATTGTGTGGTAGCTTTTTATAAGTAAGCTTTGTGTGCTAATCCATTTGGTAATAGTATTTTAGCATGAAATGCACTGTTTCTGTGCCTCATATCTCCTGTCCTCTGAGCCTAAGCCCCACTTTATCCGGCTTACCCGTTCTATCATCAGTGCCATTCTGACAGCATCCCCGTTCCTCTTGCCACAGAATAACTGAGGGCGGGGGGAGCACAGTTGAGCACGCTGTTCATCTCCACACGCCTTTACACTTAAAAAGCAGAACACATCACCCCTTTCCCGTCAGAGCGGTATGCTTACAGATGCACCCCAGCTCTGCAGAGATCTGCCTGCAATTTGCAGCCCTAGCTGTAATGATTTGCAAATATATTGTTCCAAGGAGGATTTGATGAGAAAGAAATTGGCCATTTTGTTGAAGATTCTCCTCTATTGTGCACGGGGAAGTATTTCAAAATAAACAGCAAGCCTGAGTGTGCCTGTTTTGAATTGCATTCTATCTTTCCTCTCTGAGGCCATTTCATTCTACATTGTGAACATGGAAATTTGTCATTTTTTTTGCCAACTGCCATTTCGCTCAGGAGAGAACAGACCTTTTGAGTAACGCACAGGGAGAAAATTGTCTTTAATGCATAAGAATTTACCGTAATCACCAAGCGCCTTCTCTTACTTTCTGCCACTTGCCGATTTAACTGATAGATTAAAGGATGCGTTTGGAGTTGACAGATAGGTGTCTGCGAAACAAGGTCAGCAGTTATTTTCACATCTGAAAGTGGAGGGTGAAGGTTCTGAAATTCAGAGTCACAAAGGTATGACATGATAAAACATCTGTGCCCAAAACAATTCCTGCAGGTCAGGACCCAGTCGTGCTGTTTTAAAGACCTTTGCTTGGTTCTTCGGGGAAACTTCTGTAAAAAAAAAACGTTAAGTAAAGATGTAAAGTACATAAATCAGCTATGATACGCAAACATTTTAAAATGAAGCTAAATAACTAGTTAAACATGAATGCAAGCCTGGGTGATCATATATTTAGTAAGGGGACAAATTACACTTTAGGGCCTATGGTAGGTGGTATTTACATAAAATGCGAAAAGTATATGTGAATTTGACCAGTCAGATAGTGACTGCGGCTGACTGTGCCACTCTCTGTGCATTTCCTGTAATGTCTAGAACTCATGGTGATGTCTGTCTGGAATTGGCTTCAGATTTTCTACCTTTTAACAGCCATGAGGCGCTGAGCTGCTTTCCAGGCTGTTCGATTTGAAATTCCTCGTTCAAAATATCCAGCAATGTAAACGGGCGTGCTGCAAAACTCGCTACGGGAGCCAATTTGAAAGAACGCTTCTGCCTGGCAAATGAGCGACGACTATAACAGCAGACCTGCAGGGAACAACCTCCGCTACCGCAGACCAGAGCAGCACCAGCAAATGCGGCAGCGAAGAAGATGGCTGCGAGTGGCTAAATGGAACAGCTCGACCATCAAAATGGGATTTATTAGTAAACTGTCTGCAGGCACACGTATGTGATTCATGCTGTTGGAACCGATATTCAAGCCAGGAAAAAGTGTCACACCTTGTTACTCTATCGGCATTGTATAAAGTCATCCTTCCTATCAAATTAGATCGATTTTTGCACGCCAAACAAGAGGCATAAATGTTAATGATATACAGCCTCGACAGATCCCATATTGAGTTGCCCCGTTGCTGTTAATCGATCGGGGCCTATCTGACAGCATTTACCAGTGTGTCCAGTGACATGGGCTCAGAAACTAAATGGAAATAAGAACAGACTCAAAATGCCATGATTTTCACGATTGTGAAAATCACGTTGCTGCATAGTTACGCAAGAGGATTTACACAATTAAACGAAATGTCCACCGTGTCATATAGGTTTCAGGCAAGAAGTTGTTTAATGTGGCAGAGAGAAGCCAGTCACTGGTGAACATAACAGAAAATGACAATTCTGTCAATTGAGAATGTGAGTCAACTCACAGGATTATTTAACAGACAGGGAATCAGGCAACAGCTCATAGCCGCATGTGAGGCCAATTCATTTCTCAGCAAAGATACGGCAGAACAAGGCGAACCACAGTCATGTACTGCTATAATGATTCTTTTTGTTTAAAATCAGTGGCCTAATGACCTAGTTATACTACATTACCCTAAATCCAATTTAACCTCAATTTCTGAGATGTGCTGTGGAAATGTAAGGAATCAGGATTTACTGGTTCCAGAGCTACTTTGGGGATTCTGCTTAATTCAATTTATTTTTAAGTAGTGTCCTTCCCAACACGAGCTGGTCCAGTGTGCTTAAGGAACAGTCTGGTAGGTTTCAAGTGTTAAAATAACAGAAAAACATACCAACAGCCATTATTTACAATCATGAGAGCAGGAATCAAGAGATAAGTAGGAAGTAACCGTCAAGTGCTCCATGGTCATCTGACCAGTTGGTTCCCAACCTCTCTGGAATCTTCTAAGAAATCAAACCCTAAAGCTGATGAGGCAGAAGGCAATTAAGTGGCCTGTTTTGAAAAAGAAGATATTTGTTTAATAATCTAGCATCTTATCTAGCATCGTGGGGAACAATCCAGTAAAACACATATAGAATATTGCGATTTGACAATTGATTAAGCCAGCAAACAGCAATGAGAAATGTCTCTGGATTGTCTGTTTCTGACAATTTTATTCACGCACAGTAGTGCCACCATTTTATTCCAGGCACAAATATCGCTGCCTTTTTCGGTTTTTCAGGTTGTTTCCGCTTTGTTTTGACTGTCCTTGCAACATAAACAGCACAGAAACTACAGCAGCAACAGCAATAATAATAATAATAATAATAATAATAATAATCATCATCATCACCCATTTTGTAACCACTTCCCCAAAAGACATAGGACTGAGGTACTGGGAGAGGAGCCTAGCTCTAGTTTTTTGCAGGGCACATACAAACATTTACAAACTAGGGGCAATTTCGATGTCAATTAACCAAACTGCATTTGTGTCTTTGGATGGGGAGACCATGCCGCAATAATATCTAATTAAAGCTTTGATGTGAGGAATATGTTCTTAATATCTATGGCCCTTCATCTGTGCATGGACTGAACTCCTTTCCTGGTGTCCATTTTGGCACAACACTCCCACCAACAGTAATTTTAATCACCCTTGATCTTGTCTGTGTAGTATCATTCATCACAGCCTATTGCTAAATTTGCAGATAAATTAATCAGTTATTCTGCTGAACCAATTACAGGGCTGTACAGGATTTGCCTGCTAAGGAAACTTCCAATGACATGAGCATATGACGCGGGTTAGCTTTTTTTTTGTAACACACAGACCTGTCAGGAGATCCTACAAATTGAAAACTCCAAATCGAAAAACATACGCCGACCCGCAGTGTTGGGCATTTCAGGTCCAGAAGCTACAAATCCAGACCAAGATTTTGTTTCTACCAACTAGTTGAGCATAA
>JABFEB020000035.1:19003668-19019237 GCA_019775895.2 Stomatorhinus ivindoensis | reverse complement strand
GCATAACAAGTCACATTCACAGAGTACTCAACTGCTTGGTAGAAACAAAATCCTGGTCTGGATTTGTAGCTTCTGGAACTGAAATGCCCAACACTGCCGACCCGTAACTGATCAGTAACGAAATGCGTTTTGTAACTTTTTGACCCGCCCGCACCCACGACACTTAAAAAATGTCTGCCCTAAAACCGCTCGCACCCGCGCATCACTACTAGGCGCCAATGAAAGCTTTAGCTTTATCTATTACCTCATCAACTTTGCAGCCTTTTTGATTACGAGTCTTACCCACTGATGCGCAGTACAGTTACAGTAATACGAGGAATTACACAAGAGCCAGAGATGAGGCCAAACCCCAACGAACGGATAAGCAGAACTAAATTAAAAAAGGTTGCAGACAAGGGTTCATGGTACAAGCCCCAGGGTTTAGGTTTGCATTGTTTTTCTATTTAGTGAAGAGGGTAATGCATTTATGTGCGTTATTAGGACAAATACCTCTTGAATTATAAACAATTTTTTGTTGAATATTTTATTGAATATATATATTTTTAGGTTAATTTATCAAAACTAATTCTCTTTTTTGCAAGTGGTCATGACTATGCCACTAAATCCTCATCTCCTGTTTCAAGAGGGAAACTTTTCAGACAGACTTCTCAACCAACATTCATCCAATTTTCCTGGTCAGTGCTGCAGACGGACTAAAGCCACATGAAGACACAGCTAATAAGGGATGTTTCTCTGTTTCCATGCTATTTCTTTGGCGCTTTATTATCTGCAAGGGCCAGCAAAGGATGCTAGAGATCAGCACCAGCAAAAGAAATATGCATACAAAAGACAAGGAACTGAAGAAATGATGCAGTCTTTTAAGTACAATAAAATGTGACCCCGGGTACTGAAAGTCACACTGTCACACACTTGTTGGTGCTGTGGATGTTGGTAATCATACCACTGCAGTTCTTGATTGTCCTGAGAAATCTGCTCTCTTTTGTTGAGAAAGCTCTTGGTGTTCTGCGTCATGCATAATTTAGAGACTGGACTCCCAGCTCAGTGTGCTGGAACAAACTTCTGACAGCCATAAACTGGGTGCAGGGCTTTCATGAGACATGGCTCTAGAGCATGATGGAGATAAGGTCCTGAATGCTAATGCTCGCCTGGCACACTGGCTGACTTCCAGCCATGTTAATGACACTGTTAGCAGTCTGCTAATGTATTCTCAGCCATAAAGAATTCATCAGTGCCCTGCACATATTCTACTTGTGATGCTTTCCACATTGTGTCCTTTTCTCTGATGCTGCAATACAAGTACGGAAAATGGCACAGAGGAGTGTTACTTTTATAACTAAAAGGAGCAACTAAACAAATTAGCAGGAGTTTGTTCTAGTAAGTAAATGGCCACACACCTCTATTAAGCATTAAATAAACCTGTTATGGAGCGAGCTGGGGAATCAGGCGCAGTAGTCGGGAAGTCGGGTAACACAGGATTTAATGCGGACAAACAACTCAAAAATCATCCAACGTTAATGACCGGACAGGGGTGAGACAGACACATAAACACTAAATACACTGAATTAATTAACAACTAGACACAGCTGAAAACACCGGGATTCAACACAAGGTAACAAGGGGGCGTGGCACACAGGACGGTTAGATGAGCAGGTCATGACAAAACCACTACCCATCTGATGTTGAAAAACAGTTTCAATCTGTCTACCAGGCTTTCTCTCAATTTTCTAGAGTCTAAACCATGCTTCCTGTTACCTGTTCTTCCCCTTCCATTCTGGTCACTCCATTATCCATTTATGGCTTCTAAATCACTCTATTTATGGGCATTGTCATGATCCGCCCATCCGAGCCTCGTGTGTGCCACGCCCCGCTCGTTACCTCGTGTCCGATCCTGATTGTAACCACCTGTTGTCTATCCGTGCCGGCCTTACCCGCCTGTATTTAGTCCGCGTCTGTATCAGTCTTCCCTAGATCTGGCATCTGTGTGACTCGTCGTCGGTTTCTGCTCGACTCTGAGCGGCACGGCTTGCTGCAAGAAGTAGCTTACTGGCTGCAACAACCGGAGGTCCAGGAGGCCCCCATGGCCCGGAGGATGGTTAGCCAAAGCAGGGACCTGTTGAGCCAGGCTCCCCTACCCCATTCCAGAGGTATGCGCTAACCTGCGGGGGCTGAGGTGGTGGATAGCCTAGCGGAGAGCCCGACAAACCGCCCTGTCCAACCCGCAGGAGACGGAACTCCCGGAAGCGGCTCCGACCCGGCCTGGCGATACCCGGCGGAGAAAGAAGAGGAAGCAAAGGGGAAAGTCTCCGATGGCGGACCGGACGATTTCTCTGGGGTTCGCCCCCCTGGGGCTCCCTGAGGCGGACGGCTGGAACTTCCCCTTCCTGGGTGAGATTCCTAAGACCACATCCCCTCCTGTGCACAAGGACTGGGTCTCTGCGACGGAGCTTCACACACAACAAGTGTGTTGCCTGGGATAACAGAAATTCTAACTCTTAACCATAATTATGAACCTGAAAATTCAGTTTCAACAAATTATGTATAATCACCACTAGAGTTTAAATGCCACGTCCATGCCAACCCCTTCCCATCATCGTTTGCAATCAAATAGTTCACATTACAATCCGCAGGTATGTTGGGTGTTATGAAAGTGGGATACCTGTCCATGTACAACTGGATACAAACAGCTGGGTAATACATTCATTGTCCTTCTTCCACAATGCAAAATCCACTCAGGATAACCAGTATAATAAACCAGTGTAATAAACAAGGTTTTTCATCACACATAAAAAATGTTTAATAAATAACTAAATCAAAGGATAAAATGGCATACACTTACTTCAGTGGCCAATGAACAAAACTGCAATAATTTTTATGTCATGTTTGCCGAGCCAATTACGACATGATTAATTATGGCTGGTTAAGTAACAATGAATGTTAAGTTTATTAGAAACACTGGCAAGGTGAATGAAAGCTATGAAAAGGCCTGTAAAATAAATTGAGGGAAACAGCAGACTGTATCCAGTTGGAGGGTTGATCCAATATGAGGGCCTAGCAGGATTTTGGCCCCCTCCCATGTTTGGTCCAGATGTCAGCTTCTTATGCTCTGTTCTGGTTGAATTCGAAAGTTGCAATTTCCGAGTTCCTAATTCCTCAACAGCCCTGACCTCAGAATTCAAGATGGCTCCGCCTTCATCGACAGAAATGAAAGCTGTATTTATGTACTGTTTATGACTTGGGAAGACATGGTGCACCTTGAGAAACAAGGCTCCCCCAAAGGCCACTGGGTAATTTGAGACCTGTTTAAGAGTGATTGCAATTGTGTATCATATATGCCTAACAACAACATGGGCATCTTGAGAAATGAGCCTCTAGTTTTGGAGCTGCAAGTTTGCATTAGGAGAAGTGAATCAGTTTCTGATGTTTTGAGGGATGAGTAAATGGACTGCATTTGTACAGCACTTTCTTCCCCTGCTGTTAAGTCTACTGTTGTCCTGAGCTCTATATATATGTGTGTGTGTGTGTGTATATATATATATATATATATATATATATATATATATACCCTGTCTTTAAACAAAGTCCAAATATATAAACTCTGTGTCAGAAAGGGTACCCTCAGCCTTTAGTGATAGGCATTATCATAATAATTGTTGATTACTTGAACACACTAGTGAGCCAATATTAGAAATTAGTAGTGAGGCCAAAATCAAACAAAGCGGAAAACCACTTGAAAAACCAAGAAAGGCGGCATTGTTTTGTGCTGGGAATCAAGTGGTGTCACTACTGTGCGTGATGCTCAATAAATGACACAAAAACAAAAAAATAATTGAAGGCCTGTTTCTTTTAACCTGAAAACAAATTAATCAGGTTTTGACTTATTTTATGCATCAATTGTGTAGATTTTTATGCATTAATTTACACACAGCATGCTCAACATTTTCTTTGAAAAAGGTTTGATTGAATTCTTGATTTAAAAATTTTGAGAAATGTTCAAGAGTTTCATATGAGCAATTGAGCAAATTTAATAAAAAAAGTAATGCTTCCATCTATAATGTGTCCATGGTTAGTGTTAAATACCTTCATAATGCATTATAAGGGCTTATACTGACCATTATAAAGCATTATGGGTATTATAGGTGAGAGCTTCATAGAGCACTCATAATGCATAATAAACATGGCTGTAGCCTTTTTATAAATAGTTAAATAGTTATAGCTGTGTTTATAATACTTTATGAATGCATTATGCAGGTATCACTAATGCATTATGACGACTGCTGTAAGTGGGACCCAGACGTCCACATATTCCTTAAAAAGCAGATGTCTCCAAGGTCTCAAAAAACAGCTTTGAAATTTGCTGAACATTAACCTCCAAGCCAACAGTCTTAGGGACTTGTGTCTTTCTTACGCTGTACCCTTTGAGGTCTTGTACACATGGAAAGGCTTTAAATCTACTTAGTTTTTATATTCACACTGGACTAGAGGGTTTGTCGTAAGTATAGGGGTGTAAAGTAGGGGACATTTCTCTGAGGGATCAATCTCACAGAGCTGCGAATTCACCACTTCCCCTCCAGGCGTCTCCTGTCTCCAACAGCAGTACTTGCACATAAATATTCCACGTGGGATGTGATGCTCTAATACCTCCAGGCCTCCTTATGGTCACACAGAGGCATGTTTAGGTCCTACACAACAATCTGTTTAAAACCCTAAGAGCCAGAGTTATTTTCAACCCTTGCGGCATGGATGTTTTAACTGGCTCATTATGCTTGTCTCTGCTGTGGGAATTTCCCCTTCAATACATGGGAGCTCATTCATCTGATGACATAATTATTGTTCCCCCCAAACGAATTGCTGTCGGAATGTGTCTCGCCTTTGTTAAAGAACCGTACAAATAGGGTCCCGTAGCTTATGTGCGGGAACCATACAAGTGGTGTGAGTATACAAGTAAGCCAACACGGGGTTTTATTATTATATATAAGTATTATAAGATCGTCTCAGAATTGTTTTAGCGTAAATATAGGTCTATAAGTGTTAATTTCATTTGGTTGATTTGTGTCAAATAATTGTACCAATTGCATGTTAAGTTTAATGAGGATTATATAATCATTTAGTTACTGAATTATGCGTACTCTAAACTGTAACACAATAATTAAATTAATTAAAATAATGAAGTTGTACATTGTATACATTCAAAAGAAACAAGTGAGTTAAGTAGAAATACTTTAAAAATTAAAGTCATACTTAAATGAAAACCTCTGCTCCATGTAATTAAATTCAGCTGGGACACATTAAAAAAATATAAAACTATATCAACACCTTTTTGCTATATAGACATAACTCTATAAGATAGAACTTAACCAAGCTGTCATTCATTTTCATGAAAACGCTGCGGAAATGGTGCTGATCCAATGTGTCTTCAGAGAATAATGTTGAAGTGCAATGTGAGCTTTGAAGATAAAGGCTTCAGATGCTTATGTATCTTCTGCCTCCTGTGATTCCTGTTATAACATTTTAAACCCGGGTTAATATTTTTTGGGGGGGGTGTTCTATTTGATATTTGCCGCTAGGCCATTTTGTGGTTATTTGATTTCAGCTGTCGTTTTGTTTTTGTTGCTCGAATGTTGTGTTCCTTCCTTATCGTATAAAATACGGCACCAGAGCTTGTGCGTCCATCTCCCCCAGCTGCTCGTCCTTGTTTCCACCTGCCCCATTATGGCAGCTAAGAGCTAAAATATGCGAAGTTGCTGTAGGCATCTAAACGCCTTCCTGAATGAAGTCTTTACTGGTCATCATTTTCCCAGAGGCAAGACAGGCTAACGGTAAAAAACGGGAGAGGTGGTTATCTTAAGAAGCTAGTGGAGTGCGTGCTGATCAGGAGTAAAGCTCATCTGTATGACGGCTGTCTTTGACTTGACTCTGTCATTGGGGTCTGTAGATTTGGGATCTGGCTCACTTAGACTTACTCCCAAATCCTTATTTGGCAAGCCTGGTTGAGAGCCGCCCAATCAATGACCTGTTACGTTTAAAAGCTATTGACTGAGACAACAAATAAAGCCAAGAGATGCTAATTTATCACACAATGCCACAATAAATGAGGCAAAATCAAGTGTCTATTTGTTATCACCTTGAGTAGGTGAATAAAGTGTAAAACCGGAAATAAGGATCGTATATACTGTAGATACATACGTGCATTTGGTGTCCTTTATGATCCTTTTAACAGTGAACACTACCCCTTTCTTTAGTGCTTAGGGTAAATAGTACATCTTCCTAAAATATCATTATGGTGTTTAAGGACAGTAACATAACACATTTTATACTTTTACAGATAATTTTATTCCTACGAGAGAAAAACAAACAAAAAAGAATTTTGCCACCAAATAATTCATATAACAGATGTCCACCAATTCTTTTTATTTTTTTCATAAATGTACCTAAACAGATATTTTTAATCTCCCATTGTTTAATCTAATAATTTTCCAGAAAAACAGTAGAAAATATTTTTTTTAAAACTCATTGTTTCCATGGCAACAAAAATGCCTTATCAAAGAAATATATTATTAATGTTTCCGTGAGTTCAAGAAAGCTCTTGATGTTGTTGAGTTGTCTTGACTCTAACGCTTCTTCAATATTGCATGGACGTTGAGGACAGTGCCTTAGGATTGGCAGACTGGGGTTGTGGTCCCAATCTTTAAGAAAGGGGACCGGAGAATGTGTTCCATCTATAGGGGGATCACACTCTTCAGCCTCCATGGGAAGGTCTATGCCGGAGTACTGGAGAAGAGAATTCGACCTTTGGTCGAACCTCTGATCCAGAAGGAACAATGTGAATTCCATCCGGGTCGTGGAACACTGGACCATCTCTTCACAAGGTTACTGGAAGGTTCATGGGGGTTTGCCAAACAAGTCCATATGTGTTTTGTGGAATTGGAAAAGGCATATCTGTCCTGTGGGGGTGCTCCAGGAGCATTGGGTACGGGGTACGTTGTTGCGGGCCATCGGATCCCTCTACAAATGGGGAAAGAGTTTCCATTGCCAGCAGTAAGTCAGACTCGTTCCTGGTAGGTGTTAGACTCCACCAGGGCTGCCCTTTGTCACTGATTTTATTCACAACTTATATGGGCAGAATTTTTAGGCGTAGCCAAGGGGCGGAAGGGTTCTGGTGTGGGGGCCTCAGGATCGTGTCTTTGCTTTTTGCTGATGATGTGGTCCCGTTGGCATCATCGGGCTGTGACCTGCAGCACACACTGGGGCAGTTAGCAGCTGAGTGCGAGGCGGCCGGGATGAGGATCAGCACCTCTAAGACTGAGGCCATGGTTCTCGACCGGAAATGCGTGGATTGCCCTCTCCTGGTGGGGGATGAGTCACAGCTTCAAGGGGAGGAGCATCTCAAGTATTGTAGGGTCTTGTTCATTACTGAGGGGAAATGGGACCAGGAGACTGACAGATCGGCAGTAATGCGAATGCTGTACCATTCTGCTTTGGTGAAGAGGAAGCTAAGCCAGAAGGCAAAGCTCCGGGGGGATCAAAATAATGAGATGGCGGATACAAGCGGCCGAAATGAGCTTCCTCCGCAGGGTGGCTGGGCTTTGCCTTAGAGAGGGTGAGGAACCCAGATATTTTAGAGGGGCTTAAAGTGGAGCCTCTGGTCCTCTGCATCGAAAGGAGCCAGTTGAGGTGGTTTGGGCATCTATCTAGGATGCCCCCTAGGTGGCTCCCTGGGGAGGTGTTCGGGCATGTCCAGCCCAGAGGAGCACAGACCCAGGATGCGCTGGAGTCTTTTGAGCGGTCTGGCAACGCCTTGGTATTCCCCCCCGGTGAAGTTGGAGGAGCTGGCTGGTGAGAGGGAAGTCTAGGCATCTCTGCTTAGACTGCTGCCCTCCCGACCAGACCCCGGATAAACACTAAATGGAAAGATCCGCATTTATGAGCCTATACTGGATAATAGTTGGTATATGGATGCATAAATATTCACTGGCAATTCACAGTCATCAGTGAACCAGCCTTCTTTGGGGCCTAGTAAATTGTGAGAAAACATGTGTCCCCAAGACTAACTTACATTTCATTATCAGTGTAGATATCAAACAAGTATAAAAGTCTCTGGATTCTTTTATAGCACCATTGTCAGTTTGGTATTCATACTGTACATATTCATACTTTAAAACAAATCATTTCAGGTACAGAATGAGGAAGTCAAATCAAATGCAATTTCTTCTTGCAAATGTACAAAATAATATATATAAAATGACTCATATATCTGACACTGAGGAAGTCAAAATCAAACAAAAAACGATTTGCTTTCTTTTTGCAGTCATAAACAGAAACATATGACTTAAACATAAACTTCCGTTGAAAGCAGTTAGTGAATGGAGATCATCTAGATACCATCGTCCAATGTCACAGCCTTTCATCAATGGGCCACTCATTCTTGACTGATTCTCGTAAATGCAGAACTTGTCGTGCATCCCTGAGGGGCTTGATGTAGGTCACTAAGCAACAGCCATAACTTTAAGATTTCATCTTTTGAGTGGCGCCTTCCTGCTACAGTTATAATACTAGTTGGGTGACTGATAGGACCACTAGTAGTAGCTTAATTATTTTGTTAATTTATTCATTCTTGCTCAAAAATATTTCCATGAAAACACGTAAACGTATCCATTTGGTCTTTTCGAGAATGACAGACTTTGGCAGCCAGTCTGACCGCAGATTATTTTCCTGAAATGCCTGCTGTTGCTTTTATGCAACCAGTAACTGATAAGGGTAAAAGACTGCTGGACCCCCCCAATGCAAAGAAAGCAGGCACATCAATACAAGAAACTACAGAAATGCACAAGATTCAATTCAGCTCTATTCTATTTGTCTAGAGTATTTTCATTCATCGTCTCTAAGCACTCTGCATTATCCCTGTACAAAGCCCCCAGCAAGCAAGCAGGAGGCGACAGTGGCAAGGAAATCCTCCCTAGATGAAAGAAACTTTGGGAGGAACCGGACTCAAAGGGGAGCCCATCCTCCAGGGGCCAACAGAGGAAGTCAAATGAACAAGATCACGAAATCCGAATTTGCACAGTCCAAATTTTTAAATTTGAGTCTCAATGGAGAGGGCAGGCAGGCACTGCTTCTGGCAGCAGGTTGAACAGTGGTACAACAATAAGATCAATAATATATTTCATGTCTGTGCATTTCCTGTACTGTAAGAAAGCACTGATAGATCTATCTGCTTTTACAATTAGTGATTGACCCATTCCCTTCAGTACATTAGGGTTCAGAGCACCTCAATCAATCTTTGAGTCTATGGTCAGCATCTAACATTCCATGGTTCTGTCGGTGGCAGTTCTGTTTCACACTGGTTCTCTGAAGTCAACTCTTGTTAGAGTGTTTAAATCAATTCCTCTACTACACTATGGCCTCAACTTTTCAAGGCACTGAAACCTGGCTACTTCGTCTTAGGAGTACCTGTTAGAAGAATCAGGCATGGATAGGAGTTTAAGGGTGTTCCTGATGATGTGATGGAATAGATGGTTACCATGTTTTTATCTGAGCGTTGCTCTGAGCAAATCACATTCAGGCACACTATGCAAAATTCAATGTGCTTTTTATAACCATGTTTTTCATATGAGGGAAGTTCTCACCTGGCAGAATCAGTAGGATTCTGGAATAATCTGGGATAAGCACTCTTAGGTACAACAAAACCTCTCATTAGATATAAATTTAAACATTTGGGCTGCAGATACAAATGCTTACACAGCATAATTAATGTTCCCTTGCTGACAAATGTAAGTGTACATCACCAACAACAATGCTCATTGTTTTCATATTCTTCTCTTTTATCGGATGGGTATTCCGCTACGTTGTCTCCTCAGTCTTTCATTTCGAGGAAAACTGCAAATGATCATATATGGGAGACTTATTAACACCATTCTTAACACCTTTCTTAGCGCCATTGATTTTTCCCAGTTTCCCTTATTTCCACATTCTACTCAGTGACATGAACAGGGGACCATAGTTGCGGTTCGTCGTATTGAATGTAGACTCAGGACAAACATATTTCTCATGCATAAGTAATTTCACACACTCCAGCCCTTGTAGCCTGGTGACCTGCACGGCACCTGGAAGTCCAATGTCCAGAACCAAAGGCTGGCTGTGCATCCTGAATGTGCCCGGAGGCGTCTCCAAACCTCGCATAAACTCTTCATTGAGGCTTTAACTTTCTTTCGCAGGGAGGAAGGTTTCCAGCAACAAACGTAACATTCGGTTAATCCTGTTCAGATTCAGCAAAGTTGCTAAACTTTTTCCATCCACCTTCCAATCCAGCACTGTGTCACGGAGATACCTCACATTAACTTACTGTATTTTGGGAAAAACAAAAATAGCCCTGCATGATTCACCTTTTGATATCTGTCACGCCAGTGATCCTTTGCTGCATCTCACACTCATAACTGAAGCTGCTTCAGGCAAAGACTGACATTTCGTCACACGCGGGCCGTCGCTGTCATTGGAGACGGGAGAGCAGCCCCCGTAACAAACATGGGGCTGTCTGAGGAAAAGAGCAGAGACTGTTTCTAAGCATAAAACAGCTAGCATGCCGTAGCATATTCTGCATTCCCACCAAATAATTCTGCTGTTTAATTAAACAAAGGAAATAACAGACAGCTTGTGTTTCAGGACATGTTTGCTAATCATTTCTTTACCAGTAAGTAATTGCACTATTGGCGGAAGCACATAAACATGTAGGTTTTTCCTCATCTCTCTCTCTCTCTCTCTCTCTCTCTCTCTCTCCCTCTCCCTGTGCAACCTTGGGTGCCTCATTTTCGCAGCGACATCCTGGTGTTTTGTGGTATTTTCATCCACATCTGGGATTCCACTTCGACTACCCCCAAGCTGTGAATGCTGGATATTTTCTAAAGTTATGGGTTTTTCTTTTTTAATGAATGGGAAAAAATGTTAGGTAGAAAATAGTGTCAAGAAGTAGTTTGTTTTTTTTTAAAAAAAAAAAAAAAAAGGATACACAAAACACTGGTGTAGGGTACGTGACTGTTTTTATCCAGGACCCGCCTCTATATTCAACAAACTGCTAAAGCTTTTTATGAATAGCTTGTTAAGGTTAAATATCATATTAAACATCCTGCACACTGGAATTAATTACCGCCCTGGTAATTAGCCCTGTTATGTTTAGTGCTATATATCTTTAAATATTCTCTTGGAAAGCTTGTGGAGACATGGGAATGGTCTAATTTACATACCCATTTAACAAACACGTAACCAGACACACACACAGACACACACACACGCACGCACAGAGTAAATTCCAACACATACGTGACTCCCCGATAAACACAGTGCAGCCAGGAGCCCCACCAAGGGAGTGGAATTAATGAGACGATCAGATGATGGTACTGAAAGAGCTGAATTTTGGGGTCTGTTGTGTATGGAATATCAGCCATACACTGGGGCTGAAGTCCCAGCTACAGTGTCAGGGGCATTCGACTCTAAGACCCTGACCGATGGATGGACCTTCCTGTGCCATGACTGTGATGTTTGGTACTTACTCGGGAATTTTGGATGCTCCGGTCTAACAATAGTGACACTGAGGCTGGAAATGAAATTACCAGGTAAAGCTTAAATCTAAACCGAAGAAATGGCACCATGTTGGAAAATACAAATGTCTTTCTTTGAATGAATGCACTAACCAGGTAATTTAAACTGACCACAGCATCCAGATTTGAACAAAATAACAGTCAAGTAAGCTGATCCAAGCCCACTGAAGGGTGAGCATGAGATGCAGATTCTGGACAGACACACATTCAAGCCATTCAAGGTCAGACAAACAAAAACGCGGTACAAAATTTTCCCGTCACATGACAGACTCATGCATGTCAGATCAATTAGCATGTCGCCGCACAACATCTGCGCTCACATACTGCCCCTGAGTGCACCCACGGAGGGCACTCTGCACTCTGAATATGGTAAATGCGTTACAGCAAGCGTCATGCCTGCTGTGCTGTTATGACACAAGGCCTATGCATCCTGGTCAAGTGCCACTGTGTCTTCATGCTTTTTTTTTTTTTTTTTTACCCCTTGTCGTGTCCGGCAGTTTAGCAGGCAGGATGTTAGTCTGGGTGCTTTATTGTGCCGACACTTTTGTTCTGCCAAGTGGAGCTTCGGATTAAGCTCCTCTTGTTATTTGAGGTAAACTTTTTATTAGCAATTTCACATTGTCTTCATGCTTAAAACAAACCATAAAGACTGCAGGAGCTGCTGTTCCAATAGGTCTTCTCACCTCTGGTCCTAACACTGCACCTTTTTCCTGTTTTTTCACCTCTCGATATCTTAAAATCTTTGAATAAGTAGTTGAGGGGATAGAGCAGATAATACAAAGTTAACTGATGTTGTGCTGTGAATTACGTGTATCTCACACAACCATAATTGACTATCAAAAAACGGGCTGCTTTATATAATTATTTTACTCTGGTAAATTTACCGATGTCCTTCGACAAGCGTTATTGTTATACGTATACCCTCAGAGTTGAACTTTCTCAGAATTTAGCTATTGACAATTTTTCGTCTGCAGACATGATGTGATTTACATGCAGCCATTTCCAGTGTCAGGATTTCTGAGACATGTCAAGCTGTTTTATTTTGTAACATTTTTTTTTTACATTTCATTCATTCTCACCTGGCTATTTGTAACAATGAAAACAACAAGTCCACAGAGAATTCACAATCAACTTTATAACGAACAGGCTATGCAGAAACTGAACATGAATACGCATCGTTGCAGTAGATGCACTTGCCGTACCACCATCCCGTCATTGTCTTGTTCTAGCAGATGTAACACAGATGGCTTCCCCTTGCTAACAAGACTGACCAGCATATAGCAGCAAAAAAAACTAGCATAGCATGACCCAGTTTCAGCTTGAACTCAAACAGGCAAAGTCATTGTTTTGGGTTTTCCAGTATCTTTTGAATAATTCAAGACAGACAGACTGCCTTATTTATTTTTTTTCATACATGTTTTATTTAATTTTAAAAAGAATTTCAAAATGCATCGTGTGAGCATTATTGAATGCAGGAACTGGTCGCTCTGATGGTGGCCGCTTTCATGCCCACCCACCCATACTGACGACACATCTGCCTGTGCTCTCCTGCCTGCTGCTGGACGGACAACCCCTCCATCCCGCCGTCGGAAGCGGCACCCCCAACAGCCCAGACATAAGCTTCCATAGCTCCACTAGACCTTCCACATTTATACCTGGACTATCCACAAGCCGACTTCATACATGGCGACTTTGTTATTTTGGACATCCTCTGCCAACCCGAGGAGGATGGGAGTTTTTCTTTGCCACTGTCACCTCTGGCTTACACTCTGGGGACTCTGGGCAAGGATAATGTAAAGTGCTTTTAGACAATGTTTTGTTGCGAAAATGCACTATACAAAAATTAATTGAATTGACTAGAATAATTTACAACGAGACCAAGGTGGTAACATGGCTGGAGACTTTGCTGTAGTCAAGGGCGTAACTTTGGAATGAACATTGGGGGATGTGAGGCCTGCGTCCATTCATAAAATTATTTGGAGGGTTGTATTGGCCGATCCTGATTATTACACCGTAATTTATGCCCATGACTGTAGTAAACCTTGAGCTAAAATATCCAGCTGCAGCACTGAATAACATTCGTAAATAGTAACAGTAGTAAGTAGTAACAGTAGTAAGTGACGCCTTATATAAAACAATGGATTCCGTGTAAGATGACATGGTGTATTTTCATAATATGCATGTTAAAATCTTGTAGATCTGGTTTTGGATTATTGGATTGATGAGCCTTGTCTAATGATTTGTTTAACATCTACATATAAATCCTCCACTCCAGTGTGACCATAGAGTTTACTCCTGTGAAAAGGTGAAATGTAGAGAAACGTACTCGTTTACAGAAAGGGACCCTGCATCGATTTGGCTTGGAGGTTACAGGCGCACATCCCATCAACCTGGAAAAAATAGCTGATAAAATATGAATTAATTATTCTGTGTGCAAATTTTAATTAAATCATCTTGTATGAGACTAAATAAGTAATGAAATGGAAATGCAAACTTAGTGGTTCGCTTGTATAATTTTCCAGTATTTTAGTCTCTGTTTTCTCTAGGAATCTGAACTAAGCCGTCAGGTTATCATACAGAGACGGAAAAGCATATGAGTTTGAGCGACTCATGTTTCCATTTGTCTTTCAGTATATACCAGTCTTATAAATGGTATTTTGAAAAACATCAGTGATTTTAGTTTCTTCAGTAGGTCTAGATTACTAAAATTGGTACAACTAGACTTACTGGTGAGAAATACAAAACAATTAATTTGTTTAAATCCCCCATGTGTGATGATACCTACTGGTGTCAACAGGAATATCCCCAGGTACAGTCTGAACATGAATAAATAGTATTAAATTGTTCATCTTTTGTTCAATTTCCTTTCAGCAAAACAGCCATAAAGGTGTACATTTTTTGTTTTAGTATTTTCACAAATTACAATAGTCTGGTGAAGATTGCCACCAGTCCTCGTTCTGTTTTTACCGCAAACATAACTGTGATCTGGCCTTTAACAGCAGTCTTCAGAGAAACCAGATTAGCCGAGAAAGCTGTCATTTTCCCAGCACCACTTCACAGCATTTTTTGGAGTGTATTCTTGGATGTTACATTCTACAGAGACATAATTACTGAGCCAGAGCCTCGACAGAACGGCAATTATGAATGCTCACACTGAGAATAAAAACAGATAATGTACGTAGTTGTGAAAAAAATATTTGATTTATAAAAAGTGAATTATCATTAGACTGGTTTTCAAATGTGTGCTGTAATAGAAGCTCTATTGAGCATTAAGCCAAATACAAATACAATCATATATAAAGAGAATTTGCTCAGATTTAGCCCATGACATTTAATACTGATGCAGGCAATCAGGTCAGGCTCATGGGAAGGACTCAAGCTTTGAAACCTCATCGATTATCTCCATTGATCATTAACTAGTGGGGTTTCATGGTATCTCTGCTCTTCACCGCTGTAAGGATATACATGCTTACATACAAAACATTGTTTCTGATACTATTTCTGAAGCTTTCTTAGGTCAGTGGGAGGTCAGGATCATTCAAAGACCTCAGACTGCCAAAGACCCTAAAAAATTTGGACTGGTCTCGGTTGCAAGCCCAAAATAATGTGCTTTCATGGGGACCCAAATCCCTAGCGGCACTGCTACCCGTGGTATCCAGTGAAACACGTACACTCATAATCAGGTGGGCGTCTCGGCACTGCTGCCTGTGGTATCCAGTGAAACACTTACACTCATAATCAGGTGGGGGTCTCGGCACTGCTGCCCGTGGTACCCAGTGAAACACGTACACTCATAATCAGGTGGGGGTCTCGGCACTGCTGCCCGTGGTATCCAGTGAAACACTTACACTCATAATCAGGTGGGCGTCTCGGCACTGCTGCCCGTGGTATCCAGTGAAACACTTACACTCATAATCAGGTGGGGGTCTCGGCACTGCTGCCCGTGGTATCCAGTGAAACACTTACACTCATAATCAGGTG
>JABFEB020000035.1:18993474-19003568 GCA_019775895.2 Stomatorhinus ivindoensis | reverse complement strand
GTGGTATCCAGTGAAACACTTACACTCATAATCAGGTGGGCGTCTCGGCACTGCTGCCCGTGGTATCCAGTGAAACAGTGTTTATGAAGGAATGGTTTTAGTTAAAGTCCCACACAAGGGAATATTGCAGTAGCTCAATGCCTCATTTAAGCGTTAATGGACATATTGGCAATAATAAGACAGTTGACAAAATTTTGTATCTGGTCTGTGTTTTTATAAACAGTGCAATGTGACCATTATGCTGCACTCTGCATCCCTACGGCCCCAGGCAACTCAAGCAACCATCACTTAGTCATTAACCTTTGTCAACACCTCCTGGTAAATGAAAGCCTTTTCCTGTCAAGGGCTCAGGAAATGGTTCTGGCTGAACGGCTGACAAGGCCAGGCTGAGCTGATGCTATTTTCTGTAATGTCCTGGGATGAGACTGATGGATTGATAACAATTGATTAAAAGCTTAGGGAGTACAGACGACACTGCGATTACACAAACAACATAAACATAAACATGCCTCTGGTACTGTGCCCCCCCCCCACAGGTAGGTGTGCTTGCGTAAGCCGATAAAGGAAATTAAGAGGCTAAGCTGTAACATGAAGATGTTAGCTGTTTATTAGATGTCTGGTAGATCTTTCTAATACAAATATCTCATAAAACCTATTGTACATGCAATTGAATAGCATTGTCTTGAAATCTAAAGGCCTTTGACTGAAAGCCTGCAAAATGGAAGGGAGTTTAAATCAATTACACCAAGCTTGGATCAAGAAAAAGCAGAGGTGAAACATCTGGACATACCAGACTAAATTGGAGGTAGACTACATAGCTGAAAGTCTTTGGAGAACAGCTTGTCCAATATTATATTCCACAACCAAGAGTATTGGTATAAAGTTGGCCCACCCTTTATTACTTATAATAGCTTATACTCTTCTGTGAGGGCGTTCCATTACACGTTGGAACATTGCTGGTGGAATCTGCTCTCATTCATGTTGGGTACTGATGGTGGGTAATCACGTCACTTTCTCGTGAGTCCGTGTGACCTACCACTTCACAGATTAACTTGATCGATGGTCTGACCTTCACATTCACTTCACGTTCAGTTGACCAGGAAAGGTCTTGCAAGGCAGAAATGTAATGTTAGACAGGTGGCACCTAGTGATGGTGCCAAGGGGAGAGTCAGTACCCTCTTCTGTATAATCACCCCTTCTGCAGATGTTTGCTGCAGGAGATCGCATGACTGTGAGCTTAATTATAAACCTGTGTCAGCAGTGGGTGTGGCTTAATGAGTCAGTTCCTCTAATTAATACGACATGCTTTTGGCCATATAGCATATCCAGGTTATTGTAGAAGGAAGTCTTAGAAGGTCAAGCTATCCCATTACATGTCAGGTTTCATGTAGGTACAATCTCAGATACGGTTAATGCTGCACTAAATACACACTGCAGATTAAAGTTTGTGAGTGTGTGTGTGCATGTATGCGTGTATGTGTGAGCGGGTGTACCTTACTTTATGGGGACACAATGTCCCCACAGCGTGATGAATACCCATTTTTTTTTCCCCTAACGGGAACCAGGTTTCTGGTGCTCATAAGGGAAAACTCAATTTATTAGAAATCTGTGACTGCAATGAAAAAACTAAAAATGCAAAAACTCTTGCATTTTGCTTGGTTACTTATGGTTAAAATTACACCATAACAGATGTAATAAACTACATATGGGACAGGAAACGCAATAAATAGTTGAGCTGTTGCACTAATGATGCTATACGATATTGCTAAAGCCCAAGAAATCTTTAATTGGTAGTGTGTACACATTGTGGTATTGCATCCTGCACAAGGTGCATTAATGAAGTTGAAATAATTCTGATGATACTTCCATTTTTGATGAAATAATATCCTACATTGTACCATTTTTGAAGGAAAAGGAAAAACTCAGAGAGCTGATTTATCACTTATGCAAAACCTTATGCAGCAGACCAGCTGCAGTCTCCTGACTTCACCTCAGAATAACTGGTCTAAGTACTTTTTGGTCAGTGAATGATCCCGGTCCTTTGAATGCTATTGAAAGTCTGACAAATTATTTTAAACTGGACAAATGTGGAAAGCTAAGATAAAATAGATTCGGGCCTCTTGAGGTGTTAATTACTATCATCAGGATGGTATGAAGTAGAAATGATAGTGAAGTTTAGCCTGCTGTCTTCTCTTATCTGCTTTCATCTCCTCTTTTAACCTACTTTTTTAGATTTTCATAATTTACATTTATATATTTCATGTTAATAAATCATCATATGCAAATTCACCTTGTTGCCTAGTAGGCTTCACTTCTTTGCATTAAGTAGGGTGAATATTGTCAATGTTAACCAAATTAAATAAAGCAATCTAAAGGCAATTCAGTTACATTATATTGCGAGGAAAGAACACTGGGTAAATGCATAATTGCCCCTCCCCTGACATATTAAACCCTAATGTCAGCTCAGGCTCCCTATCTTAGGTTAGTGTTTATACACAATTCCCTACTTCAGGCATCAAAGTGCCCGGCAGTGATTAGATGTGGCTCTTTCCTCATCTTTTCTTTGGTGTCCGGCCACAAGCTGACATAGAGCTGTCATCTCCACACGCAGGACGCCTTCTCATGTAGCAGGAGCCCAGGACATTCAGTTTGTTTTGCTTGTTCAGCAGAGCGCCGAGAAAGCATGGTGAGTCCTGAGTAAAAATAGATATATTTCATACTAGCTCTGAGTCGCCTCATCCAAACTGTGGTTAGAAAGGCTTGAAAGGGACTGTCAGTGTACAAGCAGGACCCCATATTGTATTTTAAAAATGATCTCATACTTTTCCTTTTCTCTATAATCCATTGGATCTCTGAGTTTATTTGGCACCTAATGCTAATATTTTGACATGTAGTGGCGCTTTTCCACTGGCACCAAGAACCGAGTTGTACCCGAGCTGTACCGTGAACTGATGTTTTTCCATTGTAAATTACCCGAGCAGTACCTCTTGTAACATGGCCCTGCTTACTAGCAAGGCCTAAAAGTGACCAAACTGAGCTAGTTGCATCACCGCCATCTGATTCGTCAAAACGCAGGTAGATATCAGTGTTCTGCACTGATATGTATGAATAGTGTGAAGGACAAAAGGGTACATTTTGTATATTACTTGTGAATATAGTATTGCACATAACAATGTATTGAAGCATTTGCAACATCTCAGAATTTGAAAATTTCCTTCTTAAATAAGTACACTGGAACAACTGGATGGATTTCTAATTCAAATTTACACATGCAAAAGAAAATTCTACTAGCATTTGATACTAATATAATAAATCAGGACGTACGCCGTGTAAACCATGAATAAGCATCTCTTTGAGTTTACGTCACTGTCACTCTCCAAACCTGGCAATGCCTTTACCGAGCTGATCCTTCTGCAGTGGAAAACCGAAGCGAGCTGGAACCCTAACTGTGGCGCCATACTGTAACTGGACACTCTTCGCGGTATGGTTTGAGAATGGATTGGTTTCTGTCCACCAGTGGAAAAGTGACATAGGCTTACTTATATTGTGTTGTGCTGTATATACATACATTTGGCTTATTTATTCAATACACTTTGATATATGTATTTCCTAGTTTATTGACTCTTAAACAGATTACAGTAATCAGCGTGGACACTTAGGTTTTGCCGATTTAAATAACCATTCCAGACAAAGCCAACAAATCAGGTTATTGCAGAAGGTTGGCTGGCTATTGCTATTGTGGGTACAATCCCTAATGACCCACCAACTCGGGGGAGGGGGAGAGGGCTGGATGTGTGGGGTAGTTTGCCATTTGGGCCTGGTCAGAGTAATTTTGCCCTTGGCCTGGAGAATTATGCAGAATAGACCTGGATTTCTGGACACCTCCCAAGTTGACAGGTAATAGGGCTATTTTCATCATATTTATATTTCATATTTCACCCCTTGTGATGAATGTAAACTATTTTAAAAGTATTTAAACTAAAAGTAAAGTATTTAAACTTATTGCTTGAAACATAAACACTGTAACACATCTGCCAAATAATGCTTTGATATGATAATTCAACACTGCACAGTTATGTTGTTCTGTAATCCAAAGCACATTTGGGTTTTTCATTCAGTATTCAAAGCTATCAGGACTGAATAAATGAACATCACAAAACACCTCAAAGAAACTTGCCCAGGAGAAATCTTTGTTTGTTTTTTCTTTCTTTCATTGATTTATATAATGTTGAAAATGAAAGTAGTTTTAACTGATTCACTAAGTTAAAAATGTGCTCTCCTGGTGTATTTAATGTCATTTAATAATGTGCTTTTTTATTATGTCTAGGTCAGTTTAAGTCTGATATGGCAGATTTAAGCAAAAGTATAAAATGTTTTTAATAAAGACTAATTTGCTCGGGTTGCATGCTGGCACATAGAGTGCCACTATCGTCTCAATCCTCCAGGGTTAAGTTGATGATACACAGGGGAATTTTTGAGAAATATTGCTGACCAGTATTGCTCTGGCACTTTCCCATTGATACTAGGCAACAAATTTCTATTTTAAAAACTTTAATCAGCAGTGGGCAACCTTTGGCAATCATTCAAATCCAGGTAAGTTGCCCATTGTCTCACCTAGTTGGCAGTTGCCCAGCAACATGGCTCAAAAAGTTGCTCTGAGTATAATTACCTTAAAGAGGTTTAAATTCCACCTCTGCTGTGGCCTTGTGGAGCTTTCATGTTCTTCTTGTGTTTTATCGGTTACTCTGATTTCCTCCTGAAGTGCAAAGACATCAGTTGGCATCTCTAAACTTGATAGGCTGTGAATAAGCTATGATAGGCTGTGATAGGCTATGATAGGCTGTGAACTCCCCGGAAGCTCTGACTGGGGTTTTCACTTCTCCCAGGTAGTAAGTTTAATAATTACTGATTCTGATCAGCCACAGAGACTTCACACCTGGCTCACTGGTAAAGGAAGGCTGGGAAATTAGCAGGGCTTGGCATGGACCATTATTTGAATAGCCCTGAACTATAAGATGGATGATTTTAATTTAAGAAGGATTCAATTTACTCTTATACCTTGAAGGAAGAATTCTATACTGTGAAGATGGATGCACTAAAATATGATTTATTATATGATATATCGGTCATTCATTTTTGTTTCTCAGATGTTGACAGCTGACGGCTGGAATATGGAGACAGGTTCTGATTTTGGGTTTGCTCACTGGGTCGCACTATTGTCTCCTGCCTCCAACGTGAGGGGTGTGAATGGCCATTCGCCGTACGTTATCTTTTTGTTGTGTGGGTATCCGCTGGGCACTCAACGTCTCTGTCTGCATGACATGCATTTTTGCAAACTAGCGTTTCAACATTGCATATAGCAATGTAATATGTCTATGCGTGCGCCCGGTCGGGCTGGGTGACATAAATGATATATCGACCCATCATCATATAAAATCTAAATGATAAGAAAAAGAAGACATGTTGATAAATTATTGATAAGGAACGTTTCTTGATAGCACACATTGATTTTCAGATCATAGAAATGAAAGTGATTCCATCCAATCATGTGGTAGGTTTTAATAATGGACCACCGATTGCTTTCCGCAGAGGAAACGTCAAACGTTGGTGAAGAAAGGACAGCTCAGCAGCCACAACATCTGTTTAAAAAAGGAGATATTATGGATAAACAAAGTAACAAGACTTCGATGGTGGTAATATTTTGCAAATTTAAAGTCAGAGACACATCAGATCACGTGCGGTGAGCTTTATACTCTGCCAAAAAACTTGTGCCAATTAAATGTGGAAATACAGTGAAATATCATTTCTCCACTTGATGTATAACCAGTGGAACATCCATAGCACAAGTTCCTACAGTCACAAATACCAGTAATTACCACGCCTAACCCAGTTCATGGTAATAACAGATACTTTATTGATCCCCATACATCAATATTCTCTTTAAACCTCCCCAAACTTGCTCTTTGTAGGTGAGAGCTAACTGGGCATGAAGAGAAGCCCCCCCGTTAGCACACTGGGGGTTAAGGGCCTTGCTTAAGGAGTCACAGATGTGCCCAGGCCAACCTTGAACCAGTGACGTTCCGATCGCAGACACACACGCTTAGCCCATTAAGCTACACACTGCCTTTGATGATACAGTCAGCTGAGCTGGGGGACAAATCATGAAATACGAGACAAATCACCTCCCACATTGACTAAAAACAGGACACAACGCTTTACTTTTCATCACAGGATATGTGACAACTCAACCAGCAATGCAAGACTCCTTCCCCAGAACAAGCTGCCAGGCAGGCAAACGTAAATTTCAGCAACAAAATGTCTGTTTTTTAGCGCTATGCCCAACGACAAATTTTTTGTCTCCTATTCGGTTCATATGTTTTTTGTTTATTAAAATTAGATTTCATTTTGCAGTCCATTCAATTCCTTGTCTTTTTTCAGGCTCTGAATCGTTTAGAGGGGGATTCTAAGAGGGTTTTAAGCAACAATTGAGCCTTGAAGCAAAGAAAAAATGACTTGAAGTATGTCGATAAAATTATTGATGTTGACTGGGGGGAAAAAAATTGTACGATAGATTTTTTTGCCATATCGCCTAGCTCCAGTACCTACTGATGGATGGGCATCCAATGCAGAGTGCCCCCAGCCGTGTGCCCCATGCTGGCTGGGAGATGCTCAAGGTCCTCCTTCCATGATCTAGTCCTGGAAAAGTGAGAGCAGGAGAAACGAGGCTTAGGCGACAAGACCAGCCGTCCATTATTTACATCCCTCAATAGGCCTCTGAGCAGCATTATTCATTTTCAACTACATGCATGTCTCTGGTTTCAATATAAACAATTTATCAAAAATCAGTTGATTTTAAAGAGTATCCATATTCGCAGTTGTGTGTAGTTCTTGACAAACTCCAAACTCTTAGTGAAAGAAAAAACATCACATCCATCTGCTGGCAAATGGCATTTTTAAACACATTTGAAGTGGCCTACCTAGTAAATGACATGTCAGAAAGAGTTCTTTTCCATTTTGGCTATAAAGGAGAAAGAACACAATACAAGGAGAATAAGCCATTATTGAACCTTATATCTGTGTTTGCTTTTTTCCCTGAGGCCCACAGCAAAGGGAACCATAAATTTTTATACCTTCTTATCCCATTAGTAGGATATTCCCAGGAGGAAGTCAGTACGTTTCCTTTGGGGCTTTGAACACATAGACTTTTGCTATTCCCATTTGTTGTTTAAATGCTGCTACGTGCTGGAAAACATTTCCTGACTCCCTCCTTCAAAACCACAAAGTTGCTGAATATTCAGATTTAGTGACTGCGAGGGCATGGGAGATGTTCAGCTTCACTTTAACGTTCATCACAGCACTCTGTCACCAATCTTGTTTTACACAGCGCCACCTTCAGCGTACAATGCTTGAAGCATTGAGTGAACATGGTCCTCCAGAATGGTTCTTTGCTCATTGGGTGCCTGATGTAGTCCTTTACAGACTGCCAATAAAGAGCGTGTTCTCCGCGGCAAGCGACTGTTCGTGTCTCTCTCTGGTCCTGTGATGCCTCGGTCCCTCCAACGCCACAATATGCACCGCTGGCACCATTGAAAGTGACTTTTAGCATTGGCACGAGTGACCAAAGGTTTGGCTATAGTTTTCATGAATCATGAATTTTGACCCCATGGAGCTCTGCACAAAAAGTTTCGGTGGAAACAGGAGGGTTGAATGTGCATTTAATTCTAGAGTGAGTTGGGGAACTGTTGTTCTATGTTTTTTGGATACAGTTGGGGTTAGTACCCGGACATCCTTTTCAGACAGCTTCCTCTTGCGTCCACAATTTCTCCTGTTGGATGCAGTCCATCCTTCATGTCGCCATGCCAATATTACCCTGCTTCTTGATACACCGCAAAACTTGCTGTCCTGATCACAGATGCACCAGCCAGACAAGCACCGAGAATTAGTCTTCTATGGCACTTCCATATCCCATAACGTGTGAATTAAAATTTTACACACAGCTGTGCCATTGCTCTGTTAATTCAACTTTGACATTCTGCTCCTAGTGATGGAATGTACAATGAAGATTGGCCCTGTGTATATGTAGGCGTGAAACCTCAAGCTCAATTTTGCCCAGAGTTTCATTGTAGTTTTCCCCTGTATGTGGTGCTTATGAGTGTTCTATGAATGTATCATAAACACATTGTGAAGGCATGTAAAGCATTATTTTATGTGTTTATAAGAATGAGTTATTTTCTTGATCTGTGATCAAGTCTCTGTCCAAATATCTAAACATCCAAATATGTTCCTAAGTTTTTCTGCTGCCTTGGAAACTGATAGAATGTCCTCCAGTCAAAATTTTACCTAATAAAACACTATAGAAATAACCAGCAATTCAGTTTATAATTAAATCTGCACAGTCACTATAGTCACATACTATATTAAGCAAACTTTGCTTTCTCAGTTTGAAAACAGATAACTGATTTATGAGTCCAATAAAATGTTTGCTCTGTAAAATACTGGCAGTCAATTAGATGTTTCATTAAAGATAATTTGATGGATATGTCGCAGGTATAAACACACGGCTCATTACCCTCAGGTTCTTTATCCTTATGATCCTTAATCTATACCTCCAACAGTAACCCTAATCTTCCCTTATAAAATACAGAGCATATCATTCACGGCATAAACCTCCACATGACCACTTAGGTTTAAAGTGCTTGGGATATTACACACATGTAAGGTGAAAGGAACATATCCGCAGATGCTTACATTTAGGCCAAAATGCCACATGCAGATGTTGACAGTACTACGGCTAGCCCACCTACAAAAGCAAGAACTTAGGATGTGGACACCCAACCCATGCCAGTGAGTCATTCAAATAGGCAGCCATCAGCACTTTGCCTAAACTGCAGTAGGAACCTGCTTCCAGAAGCAAAACCTGCATACACCACTGGAGCAGTTGGAGGTTAGGGGACCTTACAAGGACACAATGCCGGCCCGGAAAAACGAACCTTTTAATCAAGTCCTATGCGTGCTATGCAGATCTTGTGGGGCAGGTGCTCCAAGTTAAATGGAGAGGCCAACCCAAGATGAAGCATCTTAGACACATTTAGGCATGCAATACCAGTGAAGCCCCGCTGCCATCATGGTGAAGGCCATCTAAGCCAGTTACCATTAACCCCATGTTGAAAGTGGGCTGGGGTTTTCACAGCCAGTCCAAGAGGGTACTAGGGAAAGCAGTATTTACTGAGTCAGACACTCCACACTGCCTCATCACTACCAGGCCCTGAGTCACAGATCAGAAGTACCTTCCCTTCTAATCCTTGCTTCACATCAAGGATAGGGCTATCCACAGTCACCCAGGGAAATATTTCCATTCACAATTCCTAGGCAGTGGGTTGGTTGTGATTGAGAATATCTACACAACATTTAACAGCCAAAGGATGACTACAGCAAGTTGTGCTAGTGCTTTATTCACATGAGATGCACCTTCAGGTTCCAGCACAGCAGCCACATGAGGGGAAACTGCATAACAAGCAGTGCTGAAGATGCCAGGCAAGTTAGGTGGCACCTTCCATATATTAGGCACCTCCACTGAATAGGCTTCCTTAGTGAAGGATGCACCATTGTGTATAACCCCACCAAAACCTTCCATCTGTGGACCTATTCTAGTCTCAATCTATATGCAGCAGGTAGTGGGATGTGGTTGGAGTTCCTATGCAATCCAGAAAGATGCTTGCGGCAAAGAAATGACATACTGTAACAGTATCATTTCAAATGAGTGCTTTATTCAGTCAAAAGGTGGTGCCCTTGGTTCCCAGCACAGTTCAACTACAGCCACCACAGGCAGTGCAGAATATGCCAGGCAAGTTAGGTGGCTCCTTCAATCCTGGTACCATGCAGAGCTTGGCACATTAGGGTAGTTGGTACCTATCCCTTCAGCACATGCAGCTGTCCAGGCTGACCAGCCATGGGAGGACCCTGTTGGATAGCAATGGGGCCCAGGACACCTGTGCCTTGAGCACCTGCAAGGGAAAAGAGGGTCAGTCACACCAACACAAGCCACCAGAGCATCTTCTGGGCAGAGCCAAGCATACCTGCTACACCTGCAAGCC
>JABFEB020000035.1:18967433-18984888 GCA_019775895.2 Stomatorhinus ivindoensis | reverse complement strand
CATTAGCATTTTTCAGATAGAAATGAATGAGCGGTCCCCATAAGGATATGTTTACCCTACATGTGCGTGCGTGCGTGCGTGTGTGTGAGAGATTGGCAGGAGCAAACCATGGACCAACTCTGGAACCTCGAGGACTAGATTGGGGAATACTGCCCTAGGGTCATTACTATTTCAATGCTGATGAACATCTTGATCAAAATGATCAAGTATATATATATATATATATATATATATAAATTACTGCTTACACAGAAACATAGTCGACCTATTTTTATTTCTCAATTAAAACATTCTGCCACAGACAGAGATGAGTCTTGCCATGGACACGTTTGTCTGTGTACAGACAGGATGGTGGTCCTAGGCTGTTCCTTGTATGTGTTCTGGGATCATCATGACCCTGTTAAGTAGTTAGGGAAGATGTATGGATGTTCAATTTACATTACATTTAGCTGCAGTACCAGTAGTAATACACACAACCAAAGCAAGCTTTATGTTCAGTCCTTCCACCCACATTCATTAAAACAGTCTTTTCCATCTGAAAATATTAATCCAGGTGTTTAGTCACTTTGCCTGCTGGGTAATTACTATCATTAGTCATAGTCTGGAATGTGGGTGCCTCGCTCTAATTGGGCTCCTTCCTATTTTCTGTACTGCTGCCCCCAAAGAATACCTCAAATGTTTTCATTGTTATTTATTTGTCATGTTATAATTAATGACCATTTGCATTGCACAGAAATATATAGAAATAACGGAGGCTTGTAATGAATTGGCTTAGTTTAGTTTTTAGTTTTAAGTAGCTCTGCTGAAAAACCTCTTAAGTGATATTTAGAAATGTGATAAATAAATATCAATTAAATAACTCCTCCAAGCATGTACCGTTGATCTGAATGAGCATTATATTTCTGGGTTATATTACCACAAACAAGTATAAATTTCTCAGAAATTATGTCTGGTAACAGAAGCTCACAGAAAAAGACTTGGTCACTGAACATCAGTACCCGGGTGATTCCCGGGTCATGAAACCTTATTTACGAAACCTCTGTATCATTACCGCAAAGGTCTCCATTTAATGTTCATTTAATAGATCAAAAAATAGTAATTGGCTTTTGAATACATGTGTAGAATCTATATGTTGTGTTCCTTTTTGTGAGAATTACCCACCCAACTTTAATGGCAGCAAATACAGCAATGTTACAGCATCTAATGGAAAGTTTTCCCAGAAAAGTAGAGGTTATGATAGCAACAACCTTGCTGAAAAAAACAGCACAGATCAGCAAAGCTGGTTACCAGCATGACCAGCATAATGCATGCTAGTTACACCAGCATATGTTGTGTTTTGGTGCTGGTGGACCAGCTTCGTGATGCTGTGCTGGTTAACCAGCACCAAACCAGCACGACTCAGCATAAACAAGCATGGAAATCATGCAGGTCCATACTGTTTTTACAGTAGGGACTGAACTGTCCAGCTTCATATTAATACCCATGGTTTCTGAATGAGATATTGGACAAGCTGGCATCCACATTGTTTTGGCCATATAGTGTAATTCAATGACTTTGTATACAGTAGCATTGGTGTGATGTACCCATAGCAAGACAACATCACATGTCATCCGGAAGCAAAAATGACGCAACACCAGACATTAATATTTGCAATATCAAAAAATGCAAATATGTATTAAATATGTGACGTTAAGTATGAGATTATTGTGAGGTAAATGGGTTGAAGGCAACAGAGAAACAGCGTCTCAGTGGGTGGGTTCCCTTGAAACAAGACCTGGAGGGCTTCAATGTCCACTGTGTTATGGAGCCTCCGAGTATGCCAATCGAATTCAGAATGTTGGGTGGATCGCAAATGAAGAGCAATGCTGTTTACTTCTGGGCAGCTGGTCTCATCGTGGTGCTGCTCCATCTTCTCAGTGGGTCGAGGTTTGTTCCACGGCTTGCAGCTCACGCCAAACTGTCGTGCACGGTGCTTGGGGAGGAACTGTGACATGTACCCTAGACAGCCATTAAGGAGGCAAGTGTGCGTGTTCAGGAACTGCGGGGTAACGGCCAAAATAAAGGAGTGTGAGCACATGACGATAGCTACACCAAGCTCTCTGGGATAGTTGTTTGACAGCTTTGTACAAAACCCAAAACTCCTAAATAAGTCACAGTCACCCCAGACTACACTGAGTTTCTTCTCAAAGCTTTTATACAGAATTACTTTTTGTTCTTGCAGATACTGTTGTTCAGTTATTCTTAAAATGAAAGGCTGATATGGATAGCACTGGATAGTTATATTTTTGGACTCATGCTCATGTTTTTAGGGAATGTATGTTAAATTGTTAGAGCAGAACAGTGCTGTCAAAGCACCTTTACCTCTGAGCACTGCGTTAGCTCATTAGACTCTGCTTTGTCCAAATAATTGAAATGCTTTTTCATTTGATTTATTAATGGAAATACATTTTTTTTTTCTTTTTTGGTTTAACCCGACAGCCATTAGCTACCCCTTAGAGCATGACAGAATACTGTGGAATCCTTCTCTTAGATTGTGGAATCCTTCTCTTATATTGTGGAATATGTTGGGACCTTAATATTATGTTTGTTTTCTGGTCCCTAATTTTAGGACAAGCTGTGCAAACACAGTGCAAACCCTTGACAACATGCCCACTGCTGCAGTGCACTGACAACAGCCAGCTTCAAACCATGAGTCACTTCCTCCCTGTACAGATCATCCTTATTATTAGGTCGTCCCCAAAACAGTTGCTGTGGCCTCTTTTTGCTGTCTTTCACTTTCCATATGGAAGCTAAATTGTCAATAATTATTAGATACAGGATAAGTGACCTTATTGCTATGGAAACCTGACTGCTGGGAGATGTGCAGTGAAGATTTGTGCTGTTTGGGGCATTGGCTGCCAGTTCTCTGAAAATGGGTAAGTATAATGCTGATATGTATCATTCATCCCGAATGCTCTCACCACTGTCAGGCTGCTAAAAAAAAGCAAATCTGCTTCTCCGTGCCCTTTCTGTGCTATGGGTGCCTTCCGTGCAACACTTTGTGCACAGTATTGCATTTTTTGTGACAACCTACACATCTCTAACAAATGTATGTATGCATAAAATACGTTTTAAACACAATCATGTCCAACAGATTAATGAGGTGACATAACTGTCTGAAGACGCCTACATATTGGAGAGTGGTGTTGCTTTACAAAATTCAAAAATGCAGCGGTTTGTATAGTTATTCCTTATAATACAAGATTACCTAGTCCAGGGAAGGATTCCCAGTGGTAGCTAATGGCTCAAAAATTGAGCAGGTAAGAAGATAATACATTTTACAATTTTTCAAAAGTGTTTTTTTTCCAAAGAAGTGGGAATATGTGTTTTTACATGACAAATTTTAGTACAGCGTTATTTCAAAGTGACTTGTTTCATTATTTAATCGCAGAAATAGAGGATGTATTGAATCCTTTGCCGCTGCAGTCCAGCTGCCAGTGAGGATATCGCATTTCTCCAAGGATATATGAAGGCGTGTCAATTCAAGAATTCTGCATCAAAAATGAAAACTTATTTTTGAGTGGTTTGTATCAGCAGAAGGACGGTATTTTTTCACACCAAAGAGAGACGAGGTACCACACAGTGTAAGGTACATGGAACACCCTTGGATCTGGGGACTGATGACTGGCAGTGGTGATTTAATCACTTCCTCGTGTCTCCAGGAGTATGTGAGAACAGTAGACTTGTTCAGGTACTCCTGAACTGGTACAAACCGACCAGAAGTGAGCACTCTGTGCATATCTACCAAGAGCAAAAGGGAATGAATGTCTTTTACAGTAAGCTTTTGTGAAATGACAGCACTCAGATGGAGCAAGACATCAGCAATACAGTCAGTCAGAGAAATGGATGTTTGACTGTCAGCTGAGGTGCGATGTGAAGTGACTGGACCCTCTCTGTCCTGAGGATTCCCTCTAGTTCTATGCTGTGACAGATTGTGTGACAGCTGTTGCGGTCTTTGACAGAATGTCCCATGTCCCAGTGCTGCATGTCACCCACGCTGTGTGTCATTCACCAACAGCTCACATCCCTTGTGACTTTTGAACTTTGAATGGTGCCAAAGTGAACTTGCTAGATGTTTAGAAATCGACATTGAAGTGTTACTATATCTGGAGCTATTAAGAGAAAAATATTCATAATGCAGAATAACTGTAAGACTTGTGTCAGCATATAGTCGTGACTGGCAGCCCATCCAGGGTCAGGTCACTGAGACCCCACACTGGCTAAGGTGTGATGAAACTTGGAGAGCTGGATGGTTGAAAAACGTACTGAAAGTTTCTTATCAGAAGAATAAAGACATTTCTGTAAACCAGTGTTCCACAATTCCATTCCTAGAGGGCCAGACTGCATCACACTTTGTGGATTTTCCTGCTCAAACACACCTACTAATTAACTGGTGAGCTAAGTAAAGGTGTGTTTTGGCATGGAAATCTGCAAAGTGTGTTGGAGACCGACCCTCCAGGACCGGACCTGGGAACCTTGGTTTAAACATAGCATGGAGGGAATTCCTGAGTGCATTTGAGCTGCAGCCTGACTGCTATGTGTAAGTTAGGACAGGGTCTCAGTCTGAGTACTTCAGGGGCTGATGGATACAATGTGCTCACCCTGACTCCTGTATCTGTCTGTGGGCTTTATGTTATGGCTGAACTGATATATCGACTCGGTGATAAAATCGACCAGCATTAAGGTGAATTTATTGCTTTGAGGGAAAACCCGCCGATAAAGCACTGATGATGTCTCCTTAAACATTTACGATGAGAAAGGGAGCCCAGGCTCTCGCCAGAGAAGATGTGGGGAAGCAGTGATTCCTGCCTCAGAACTTACAGCTCTTAGCCTGCGTCCTTCAGCATGTTAATGGTCGACTGGGAAAGAAAATTTCACATTGTACTGTACAAAACTTTTTGGACAAAAAAGTTTTTCGTTTGGGAACACGGTTCATTTGTATGCCTCTTCTACTTTTCTATTTTCTGAGAGTTTTTAATTTGCTTTTAAGTTTTTACTGTGCGGTAGGATTAAAGTTTTAAGGGTCTGCAATGGGCTGGTGACCTTGGTCATTACCTGCTTTGTGCTTGTAGCTTCTGGGAAAGGCTCTGGACCCTCGGATGGATGATTGGTTGCTTGGGTTGATGGATTGAAGTTTTAAAGGCGTAAAGTGGTTTGATTATATTCGCATATTAAGATTGCGATGTTGTTCTGTCTCTTCTGTGGAAAAACGGATCAAAACGTTTGGAGTCTGTTTAGTTTTTTTTTAACAAACTAAAATTATGTAAGTTCATATTTCCAGTTATTGGAATTTTGAGCTCCTTAAAATCGGGTATCATGTCTGAGATCAATTTCTCATTCTTTTTAGCACCAGGGATGCTGCAGGCATACTATGTCAATAAGTCAATAAAGATATAATAAATGTATTAAGGGCCATATCACGCATCCATTGTTCAGAATAGGGAGCAGAATGACTTCTGAAGCTGGATGTAGACACTGCTAATCAGTTCCAGTCTCTGTTCCTCGCAACAGTGTCAAAGTCGGTCCCACACCATTAAAACCATTTTGGAGATACGTGTGGCTCCTGAACTTCAGTGGAGCCAGCTGGTGTGTGGAAACGCTACGTAAAAAGGTGTAAAATCTGCGTGATATTTTATGTAATATTTTTTTCAGGATATGTCGTCAAATAGCTCTTGTTTCCAAAAGCTTAATTATTTTTAAATGAGGAGGGTAACAAAACGTCAGCCATCACGGAGACCCCCCCTTGAAATCCTGCCTCTGTTCTTCCCTTCTTTCTTTCTTTCTTTTTTTCTTCCTCTCTTCTTAAAGTGCGCATCTGTGTCTCCAAGCTTGGGGTTGATACCTTTGAGTCAGTCTATGTCCAGGTGCGTTTATTTAGCATAATCCAGTCTCCTTCCAACATTTGTGTCAGCATTTTTTCCTATAGGGATAGATAGATAGATGGATGGATGGATGGATGGATGGATGGATGGATGAATGGATGGATGGATGGATGGATGGATGGATGGATAGATAGATAGATAGATAGATAGATAGATAGATAGATAGATGGATGGATGGATGGATGGATGGAAGGTTGGATGTATGGATGTACTTTATTGATCATGGCTGGGAAATTCTTTTATTACAGCAGCAAATATAAATTACAAACGTAAGTTACACAGTGGTACAGAAGGCCTGAAGGGACCTGTGGAAGAAAATAGAATGTTCTTACTTCCCTGTGTTCAGGAGATACTTCCTTAAGTACAGGAAGAGTTTAAGAAAAAAAGACACCGTTTTCTGACAGAAAGGAACTGATTTTTAAACAATGATTTCTTTTTCTAAATTCATCTCTCGGCCTTCAGTGTGTCTGCCTGTTTGCAGAGGATTGCTACTGAAACCTGGTGGCTATCTTTATTGATTTTTCTCCTCCCAGAGATGTTTTTCCAGTTCGTATCAGGCGTTTTAAACTGGCCGTGGTAAGTTGGGAGGGAACGCTTGACTTGTCACACGTGATTTTTAGATTGACATCTGCTGGAAGTGCACGGGGCGACTTTGCCGAATTCTCATTAGAGCATCATAAAACTTGTTTCTAATTGTGCAGATGGGTTAGGGGTGTCATGTGTTGGACACAGTGCAGATCTGGCAGGCTTTCTCAGCAAGAAGCCGATCGCAGCCCACATCAAATGCCTTTGCCATTCATCAGGGTGCCCTTGAACAATGATGTAAGTATTTTGCTGTTGTATTGCAAAAAGTACTTAATAATTGTTTCTCTTAACCCTGGATAATACTCAACTATGTCACCACCAAATGTTTGTACCATCAGACTTTTGTAGCCGGAAAGGATGAGTACTGTCCCAGAAATTTTCTTTTCTTTTTTTCTGTCAGTATCCGCCCCCCCCCCCACCCCCCCATTAACTTTTGGTGAAACAAACAATAAACAAATACAAAAATTGGGTTCTTACTTAATGACTGGAATACTATGGGTCCTGGGGCTACACCCGTTCTAGACAATGGAGCTGGGGATTGTAATGAAAGCCGATTACATACAGTACCGAAGAAGGAGCCTCTGCAGGCCTCAGTCTGAACCTTCCTGCTAAGGCAAAAAGAAAAAAACAATAAAAACAGTCATGTGGCTACAAATCTTACTTGCACGCATTTATTAATGGGAACTGTATACAGCTTGGTGGACCAAGGAACAGAGGTGTTCAGAGTTATAGGAAGTCTATAAATAATCAATTGGAAATCTTTTTAGTGGGTTGTTTACATGGAAAGGGGGTTCTAGTCATAGATTTGCAGGGCCAACTCAACAACCCTCTCAGATCCCAAAGCCAGAGTTAAAAACAAATTAACAAAGATTTTGTTTGTGCTTACTTTTTAAGCAGGGAACATCTTATTTTCAGCAATTTGCCTACTGGCGATGTTTTTCGGATAATTTGAAAGCAGTAATGTATTTTGCTTTATGCTGGAAGATATTTAGTAAAATAATTCAAGGCATGCACCTTGATCCATTTCCTAGTCTCTGTCTCCCAATCACTTACTCCACAACTACCCGACAATAATATGCATACCTTCGACAAAAAATTGAAGATTTTGTAATGGGGAGGGGAGACCCTGACTAGGAGAAGAAGTTAGAAGGTGGATAAATGGATCTTATAATCGGATTCATAATTAGCTGGCCTATGAGTAACCTTGATATCTGCCATGTAAATATAAATCCAATTAATATATCCACATTTGATTGGAGATAATAGGCAAGCTATCAGCAAATCATCAACCCCAATGTTGACCTATGTATGATCAAGCAAATGGGCCTTTGCTTTATATCAATGATGTAGTAATATGATGAAATATCCAGTGCTTGCCTTTGTGTGATGTGGATTGGCTGCACAGAATAAGAAATCTGTGTGAATTTAGGAAACAGGGAGAAAGAGGCAAAAGTAGTATAGAGAGTAGGAGATTCGGATCACCAAGTTAAGGGGAAAGACTTCCTCTTCTGACATGCGCTGATTGGAAGGGCAGCAACTCAGTATGGAAGCAATCAGAAGAATGTAGCAAACAGCCATGGCATCATTTTGGTCCTAGCCAAGGTTAGCCTGTATTGGCTAAATTGGGGCCTGCTCATTAGCAGCGGTTTAATACATCACATGGTGAATTACCTTTTACCTCCTAAGTTACTGAATGACGTGCGCGATAAAATCCAAACTGACAATTTCTGTCTCATGGTAGACAAGATGAGGCAATGATCAGCTGAACCTAAGAGGCGTAATCAGGGATGCCAGCGTCGCAGGATTTTGCATGACATGGTGGACATTTCCCAGAGATCTCCCAGCTTTTTCATTGGACCTGTGTTTGTTTGAAATCCCTCCCTTTCTTTGGTAGAAGCACGCAGATGGATGTAGGCCTACTCTTAGCCTTTTCTATTATTGAATGACTTTCTTACATTTTTCCACATAAACACTGATTTACCAGCATCGGGTTCTAAAGCACTCTGAGGATGGCACTGTTTACGTAGACGTGCAAATACCCACGCTTGGCCCACAATGTCAGCAAAAATACTATTGCAGTGAAAACACTGAACTTTAAAATCGAATGTGGAACAGAGTTTTGCCTCAGGCATCTGAAAAAAAAAACAAGTTTGCAAAGAGCTTACTTAAAAAAAAAAATCCCTCATGGTGGCCAGAGTACTGAAGGTACATTTCTATGACCCTTGGGACCAAACTGCGAAAGGTTCTTGCTTGGTTTAATTTTTATAAATAGCCCAGCTGTAATGGAGCCTCCCTGGCCAAACTGGGACCTCTGTCCCCTGTTCGGAAAGCACTGTGAGGAGACTGCCTGGAGTCATTCTGCAGTTGCTCAAGGGTCTGCGCTTTCCAGGATGCCAGGTTCCTATCCCAGTTGACTTGGGGCTGGGGCAACGTTGATTGAATTAGCGGACAGTCAGCAGAAGGAGAGGGAACTGAGGCTCAGGGCTGAGGGAAGGAACCGTCTCTGAAGAGGCAGATGGAAACTCGCTGGACTACTAATCAACATAATCATGGAACTGTCTGTCAAAGGATATTATGTTTTGGTGATGAGCTCTGGCAGGATGGCAAGCCTGTGTGTTTCACTGGGATTTGCTGCCATACTGCGCTACTCCTAACTTAGTATAACAAGGTCTTATGTAGCTAAAATACGTCAGTTCCCCCATCAGCTCTGCAGTGCTACGGTTTTGCAAAAAAATGTTAAAAAGAAATGGTTCTTATCACCTTCATGCGACGGACAGGCTGTATGCTGATGCGAAATCTCTGAGCCTCGGGGTTCTTTGTACATATTAAACGTGTAACTTCGCCCTGTACTTGAAGGAGGAAAACAGGCTGGTGAGAGTGCTGAAAGGGCAGCCCACTCTGCTCGTCCCTTTGCGGAAACCTTTCTATAGCCACATGCCAAATTAAAAGCAACATTGTCTTTCTGCCAGAGCAAACAGATGCATTAGGAAGCAGGCAATTTAGTATTTTTTCAGTGGACACAACAGCTACGTCTGTTTTTCATCTGTTATTTTTAGCCTCTCCATTCATCTCCCGCCGATGACTGTGAGTCATCACTCATCACACCTGACAGTCGCATCAGTCTATTATAATCATCAGCATGTGCTGATCATCTGAAGATGAGAGAAAATAATTCATAACATAAAATGGGGCTAATATGTACTTTAACTTGGAGTTCTGATATCTGGGTGAATATGTTCAAATATAAATACAGAATCCAGCTAACTGTTGTGTCTGGCAGTGAATTATTTAGTCAGTAAATTATTCTGTTCTTTATAGAATGATACTTTGATCATCTCCTTTTACATCACATTGCTTTAATTTTTTAAATGATATGCACAGCCTCTTCTCAGCAGTAATTTGAAAAGATGACAGAGGAGAACTCCGCCCTGCCAATGCAGGTTATAACCAGGAATTAATAAGATCTACTTTTGGTAAAGTCACAATTGCAAAGCATTTCTCTCCCTTAAGTATGACATTAGAAGTATTGTGACATGACAGTGCAGCTTATATAATTCTCTACTCTGGCACAACAAACAAGAAAAACAAGAAAGTAAGTAAAGACTAGCACTACACAACATTCGGTCACATGAGGCCTTTTAATCGAATGACATTGAAATAGACTTTCTCAAGGGCAAACCAGTGACCCTCTTGAATTTAGAGAATAACCTTTCAGTCAAACGTCCATGTCTCTCAGTAGAACGGTAACGGGGTCCTATGTGGACTGTTCTAGCCTTCATGCAGCTAGGATACCTGTCTCAAAATGTGCTTTTGCACACCACCCCTGCTCATATTTGTCTACGTTAGTTATTACCCAAAAATCTGTATTATCATTATAGGAATAAAAAAGGCTCCTTAAGGTTTTTAGATAATATCTTTTTCAGTTGAACCGGATAGAAGCAGAACTTAGTATGTGAATACAAGTTTAGTCCCTACAATCTAGGTGGAGGAAATTGTTATGCTGAGAGCTGGACGGAGCGATCGGCTGCACTAGTGGGGTGTCTCTCCTGCCTTCTACAGAGCAGCTTCAGTAGCTTGTAAGACACACGGGACTTTACAGTTGTCAGCACATGGGCCCTGTTCTCCGGTAGCTCGCTGCACGCTGATGTGCTCCGTAGAGCGAATGTGGAGCACGTGGCGGGGTATGGTGCTGCTCATGTCAGTGGCGTCTGTTCTGCCGGGCCGTTAAAGGTGGGAGAGTCAGAGGCAGGAATGGATATGACTCACACCGGAGAGAAAACATGCAAAGCGGAGATGATGCCGCAGAGCTTAGTCCAGCTTCCCGCATGGTGCCCAGTCCTCGCTGGCAGAGAAATGAGCAAGCATAAGGAAGCCGTATCTTTAAGCTGACACTATGAAAATGCATGCCAGCTAGCCCAGCCCAGACTGCTGAAATGCAAAACGGCTCATGGAGATTACAGGCTAGATTAGAGGCTCACCCCGAACACGCTAAACGGCCCGAGGCTGCATGTATGAATACCCAGAATGCACTGTCATGGTGTACAACAGATGAACTCATGCTAAAACTGTCGTGAGCGTGAAGTTCTTGTTAACACTGAAAGGAAGCTGCTGAAGCGTCCTGCTCATTCTAGTCAATGATGTCATTTCTAAAAAAACCCTGCACATGCGTCTCTGCTAGTTCAGTTCTTCTAACTGCGTGTTTTTGCACTGTGAGGGGTGATTATATCAAGACGGACAGTGTCTATTTTGTATATTGTTCCTCACCTTATAGATCATGCACTTTTAGTTTGATTGAGAAGATTAACTATACAGTAACAGAGGGCCTGTGCTTGTTAATTGTTCTTAAAAGTTATCTACTCTCTAACTAAGTTTGACATATAACAACATGCCAGTGATACCACTCACGGCTAGAACGTCACACTTAAGTTTGGCCATAGCATGAATCTTCCTGCTCCTGGGACACCAAAAATTTTTCTATGGTTGATGGTTGTAAAAATATATAAATTCCAAAACAGGGCGGCATGCTGGTGCGGTGGTCGGCACTGTTGCCTCACACCTCTGGGACCTTGGTTTGAGTCTCCACCGTGTCTCCACATGTGTGCAGTCTGCATTTCTCTGGGTTTCCTCCTACAGTCCAAAAACAAAATGAGGTTATTCGGAGTCGCCAAATTGCCCATAGCTGTGCATGTGTGACTGACTGGTGTATAAGTGTGCCCTACCAAGGGATGGCATCCAGGGTTGTTCCCTGCCTTGCGCCTATAGCTTCTGGGATGGGCGCCGGACCCCCTGTGACCCTGAATAGGAGAAGTGGTTACAGAAAATGGACGGACAGATGGATGAATTAATTCCAAATCTGCCTTGCAGGGAACAGTGGAAAAGTGGTCTATTATCACAGCATACCATTAATACCCTAGAACCAGCATGCTGGAAATATGTGTTTGAAGTGTGGGGGAGCAGGGGCTCAGGTATGGTGATAACAAAAAAGAACACAAAACAAGACAAGGTGTTCTTCAGTGGAAGCGCCAACTATCAGATCCATTTCCTGCTGCCCCCAGTCCCTCTCCCTGCTGGCTCCGTTCTGAGGGCTGAATGGGCTTCCCTGGGAGGCTCGATTAGCTACCAGCCGTGGGTACAGTTGTTGCGATGCCCTGCAGTGCCATCTACATTACAAAGATATAGATGCAGGTCAGCAGCATGGCTCAATGGGCAGCTCTGCTCTCACCCATCCTGCACAAGGAGCCGTACAGCTGCCTCCTCCTAATAGTGTGCAGTTTGCATGTTATTCCCAGGTCATGCAAGTCTCCTACCGCAGTTAGGCTAATAGTTGCTCCTGGGAGTTTTACTTGCACAAAAATGTTCTGAGGGCAGAACAGGAAATGACTGGTCTTGCATCTGATTGGTTGGTCCTGCCTCCTCTAGTTGCTTGAACCCGCCCCCTCTATAATAAGATTGGTTATCTAATTTTCCCTTCTGCCCTAGGAACATTTTTGTGTAAATTCCCATGAGCTAATAGTCATATGTATGTTGCCCATAGCATGTTATATGTGTGTGCGTGTGTGTGTGTGTGCTCCAACTAGCACTTTGTTTATGACTTTTTCTGCAGTTTTAGTCAGATGGCATCCAGAAATTAGTTAAATTTATTTATAATCTTAATAAAACGTATACAGCATTATTTGGCGGTAGTGATGAAGTCTCACGCCAATCCTGGCGTCTTCAGAGTTTTATTGCATTTCACATACTAATCCATGAGGCTCATGTGTCGAAAATGTTTCCATTAAGGGCCTCTGTAATAGAGCGACATGGCTAATTACGAACACCGACAGATCCCCTCTGTGTAGACCTCACACAAGTTTATCGGTATTCCTTTGCTGTTTAAAATGCTTCTTTAATTGCTTCAAACCACTTCTGTTTGCGTTAGTGGAATTTAATTAAAAGTCACTTTTGCTCCAATTCTCACTTCTGTCGAACCTGAACACCCCCGCCCCTTCACCCTCCTCCCTGTTTCCGCATCTCTGGAAAATTAATCACTGTCAGTCTGTCTGCACCCCCGAATAAAGACAATAAAACGGCACCTCCTGGGTAGCACTGACCTTCCGAATGAGTGAGCAAAGTTATTCGCGTTTAGCAAGGGAAGAATGGATGATGGTTTCCTCAGCAGTGCTGGTAGCAAGCTCAGGGCCCCACAGAAGCGTGGCTGGTCCCATGGGGATTCTACCAAATGCCCCCCCGCAAAGCAAAGCTACCCTTATCTAGACTCACACACCACACCCCCATGTCTGGGGCCCTGAAAATGTTCCCCTTTCCCCCCTTATAGGCCCTGAGCAAGCCAGAGACACAGGTGAACCAGCTCTGTGCTTTGGATGTAACTCCAAGTCCCCCTGTCCACCTTCTAACTTTCTAACCTAGTCTCACTTCAAGTTTTTGGACTGCAGGAGGGGATCTGCAGCACACAGGGAGAACGAGAAAACTGCATGGAGATGCAGAGCAGAGATGAAAGGAATCCCTGTCGAGTCACTGAGCTATATATATTAGACAGATAGATAGATAGATAGATAGATAGATAGATAGATAGACAGACAGACACTTGGAATTTAGTTCTTGCTTGAGTGCTGTCTTGCTTTTTATTGTATATTTAAAATTGTAAATTCTTTAATGGCATTTAAAGACCTGTTTTGTATGAAATGCAAAGAGTCACAATGCATAATGATGCTTCCGTTCGTGACAGTGATTCTAATTTCCTCATCAAAGGGCATCTAATAATTTCGGCCTCCATGTTAGTCACTCTTTTCACAAACATTATAAAACACAGTAAATGAAAACACTTTTGATTATTCCTCAAAGAATAAGTGGGCTTAATGCTATAGTATTTATTAATTATTATTATTATTATTTACTATGTTCCATTTCTGGGAAGGATGAAGGATGGATTTTGAGGGGCTCCCACAATGCCCTGGAAAATATGACTCTGAAAGCTACACCCATTAACGTGATGGAGTTTCTTCATAGGAAAGGAGCTGAATCCTGCAGTGAGATCTAAAGGCTGGAGGGAAGAGGGTGATGTGATTTTTCAAATTCACCTTCACTGCTCAAACCTCAGGAGTGTGACATGAGTAAATATGGGCTTAAAAAACACCATCCCTGTCTTTAGTCAGAAAAAGAAACAGTTAAAGGCCAAGAGATGGAACATTTTTTTTCTTGATGTCAAATACATTTGTGGTTCTCCTGTTCACTTAAAAATGGATGATGATTGTTTCTGTTAATAGCATGAGGCTGGGGTAGATTTATTCAACAGAATGTATCGGAAAAAACACCAGACATAAAATGATGAGCAAGAGCTTGATTGTTTATTTATTATTGATATATCACGCAGGAGCTTCCCTGTTACATATGTATTCATTATTACTGCAAGATAGTGCCATTATGCCTTATCATGCACATACATTTGATTTTCTTTGGTCTTTCATTACACGAAGGTGCGGACTGACAGCTAGAGAAGCCCTTAAAGGACCCTGTTGTTTACTAAGCTGTCTTGCTGGAGGTTAAATAAGGAGACAGGTGACATGGCTTCCCCTCTGGCTCCCGTTATTGGCGGAAGTACAAGCACCGGGGCGCGCGATGGCAAATCAGAGCAAGCACGGGGTAGGGGGTAAACCAATGGGGCATCAGCTTCCCGCTCCACAAGGGCTGTAAGAGAAGCATTCTGCAGACCGAGCAGATCTCTCCCACTCATTTACAGAATATACCCTTTCGTGGCTGCTGACTGCTTTCCAGCTCATCCACAACAGCTCTTCACAGCCCTCGACTGGTCTGGTCTCCTGTAGGTCATTGCCATGGGTCTCCCAGCAGGTCATACACCATTCCTCAGATCTGTCACCCCTACAAGCCTCACCAAATAAACAAACGCCATCACCTGGACACCTACCCTAGTATCCATGGTATCACCTCGTAAAAATTGTTTTTCTCAGTATTGCCTTTGTGTCCCTCTGTTTGTGACCTGATGTCAACCCCAGGGTCAGTCATTTGCAAAATAAACTGATCATTTAAGTAAAATAAAATGACCAAATTAAATTCCTTTCATTTTTGTGGATGGGCCTTGCTTGCCCAACTGTTTCTTCATCCCACATAATCAGGAGTCACATTTTGCCTCAAACACCTTTAAAGGTGTCAGTATGGGGACTGAAGCTGTTAAGCGACAGTGGAGTATGAAGTGTGTCTCTGACTGGTGGAAAAAACAAATGAGACCAACTGCAGGAATTACAAACATGCAGAGTCAAAGTGAAAATCTCCACACTGTTCATGGAAAATGCAATTAAATCAGTATTAAATTTGCTATACCTACCAATCCAGGAATTCACCGACTGGACCTGTAGACTCACTTTCTGTTGCCTTAAAACATCCACGAGATTTATTCCATGGATGTGATCTATGATCGATCACCTGAATATAATTTTCTTCATTGCAAACCTTGAGACAAGGCTGCTGCAGGTTCAGAACAACATCGGTATGATTTCTAGGTGCCTGAAGCCTCTTACTGCCTCATGAGATGTCCTTCAGCGAGCACCACTTTCTTCTCAATCTACGTGGCAAATTGGATTTTCTTTAAACAATAATAAACAAACGAACATTTTTGCCCTTATTTTCCCCTAAAATGAATACTCAATCTTAAATGAAAATAAAGAAAAACATATTCGCCTACATTCAACATCACCAATAGTCCTAAGGTCTTTCTGACAGACTTCTTGTAATAGGATATTTTTCCTCTCTGTTGTGCTGAAATTATTATTGACTGTACAAGCTTTCGTAATAAAGAACAAAAAACCCACACCCACACCCACTCACATACAGCTGAAAGGTAGACAGACAGTATATGGGAAACACTCAATCGGCCATCAATGCTGGCGCATCATACAGTCACTGAACACGTACGTTTTCATTTATTTGCTAAATTCTTTTATTCTATTCTTATATCTTGGTTGAACCAATTCGATACTTGATTTTTTTTACCCAAAGTCCCCTTGAAACAAACAATCTTTAAGTTATGTAAAATCTATATTATTAACTACACAATACTTGTCCTACGGATAAATATGCTTCCATCTTGGAATATTCAATTACACAATTATTTTACGTAGTACCTCTCCAGCCAGATGGGGCAAATGAAAAATACCACCACGGTCAGCCACAGTCTGACCCTGTTGTGCCTTTGTGTGGTTTTGTGCTGAAGTCAGAATTAATATTTCACGGCACAATAAATTAAAAAATGACCCATTAATTTGTTTATTTCCTCTGTAGCTACGCAGTAATTTCACAGCTGAGGGTTCAAAAAATGTACAGGAGATTAAATTGAATAAATATTATAACATTTTAAAATTGTTTCATGAATAATGCATAATGACAATTTCATATAAGATTGTTGGTATGCTCAGGAAAGTCAAACATAAGTCGAATTTTGAGTTTCGGCAATAGTTCAGCTTTTCTCATATTAAATTAAGGACAAATTGCATCCACTACACTGACTGCAATTATCTAGAGGTAAAATGGATCGGACTATACATAAACAACACATTATAGCTGTCAGACCACACTGAACTGTGCCGTCCATCATTATACAGCACCACAGTGAAAACAGACTTTTCAGCATAATTTCCACTGAGCACATTTAATCCTTTAGCAGGTTGAATTGACCTATTATTCTTTTCTCATTTAACCCTTTGGAGTCTGAATCCTCTCAGCCACTTTGGAGGTAGTCTGACATGCCTTGACATTTTTAAATGTTTCACCTATCGAAAAATTATTTATCCCAGTGTGCTACAAATGCTTTTATTCAGCACAAACTCAGCACCAATAATATGAGACCATTTACAAAATCATTCTCTGTTTTGTTTTTTTTTTAAATGAACTACTAGAGAGTTTTTCTTTCATTAAAACTTCCACCTTGTGTATGACAGAGGCAGTAAAGCTGATTTTTAAGTGAATGGCACTCCAGCTGTTTATAAACTACCCCGTGAAATCTGGTGGATTCAGAAGGCGAGCGGAGCCGACAGACTGCAGACGCGGTGTGGCCAACCGTAGGATTTGTCCCAGAAGAACCTGACCAACTTGATTGGTTTGTCTAGACAGCAGGTATAGATGGGCACAGCAGTGCATGGATGAGGAAGTGGAAGCTCCACGTTTACCTACCTATATTACACAATGATCCATAATACTAACATCAGTAATTTGGACTGATATCAAGGGATTGCTCACTTGTACTACAACACAATGACTGACACCAAATAACAAAAGTAAAATTATATATATATAAACACACAAAAACTCCAGTGCATCCAGAAAGTAAGAACATAAGAACTATACAAACGAGAGGAGACCATTCGACCCATCAAGCTCGCTTGGGAAGAACTTAATAACTTAGAGTTGTTAAAATCTTATCTAGCTCTGATTTAAAGGAA
>JABFEB020000035.1:18935642-18951874 GCA_019775895.2 Stomatorhinus ivindoensis | reverse complement strand
TGTGACACCAGCTGTGGGCTTGCAGGTGTAGCAGGTATGCTTGGCTCTGCCCAGAAGATGCTCTGGTGGCTTGTGTTTGTGTGACTGACCCTTCTTGCCCTTGCAGGTGCTCAAGGCACAGGTGTCCTGGGCCCCATTGCTATCCAACAGGGTCCTCCCATGGCTGGTTGGCCTGGACAGCTGAAGGGATAGTTACCAACTGCCCTAATGTGCCAAGCTCTGCGTGGTACCAGGATGGATGGAGCCACCTAACTTGCCTGGCATATTCTGCACTGCCTGTCATACGGTTTCCCCTCATGTGGTGGCTGCCATTGTGCTATGCTGGAACCCAAAGCCACTGTCTACTGTGACTGAATAAAGCACATGTGTTTAATATGTTGTGACTTTGTATTCCAAGCTTGCATTGGTGCCTTCTGAGCTGTAAACGCATCCAGCTGACCATGTCTCCACTGCCTTCAATTGTAGAGGACACACCTGCAGAAGCTGGTCCTGCTTAAGGGAAGGGCTTGGGGGAACCTTCCCCTTGGCTTATACTGTGTGGTTCATCTACTTCACATGGGAAGCAAGGGTAGAAATCCTTGGTAGGGTCTTTATATTTGGTGCTAATGGACATTTCCATAAATTCACTCCCCAGGAGCTTTGGGCCTACAACTAAGCAGGCAATGGGGCTGGTCCCCTGTTCTGAGTTTGTTTCTACCTTCCTGAGTTGCCCTAACACCTTCATATGGTGTTGAAGCTCTTACAAACGATGCAAATTCCAGCTTTACACAAGGTAGCGTTTTCTGCTTGGGACAGGACCACCTACGTCCAGCAAAGCAACAGCAAGGTTTGCTGAGTTAGTGCTGCACACCATGTGACTGGTTTGGTAATATCATTAGAAAAACGATGTGGATAAACAGGGTGAAAGCACATCAGTGTCACAGGCTGCATTCAAATCTGGAACCTTGAAGTAAAGAAAATGTGGATTATATGACAATTCATGTCCGCTGATATTAAAAAAATACATTGTGATAAAATCTGTCTTTCCCAGTATTAATGCATAGTGAATGTTTATCCATGTTTCTAATGTAATGTTTGTCCAAAATACAGCAGAGAATAATAATGCACTATTAAATGCACTGAGATTGTTATAGCTGCTCTACCAGCCAAACAGTGTTAAAGCTTAGGCTGTTTTCCAAATTCATCGTACTTTCTTTAGATGTTTAGTTATTTGCAGCAGTCATTAATCCATGCATCATGCCATTTATTTGTTAGTATTTACTTCATTATATCGACTCTATTGACACTTTAATTGCACATGTTTCTGGATGAAGGCACCCACATTTAGGTATTAGACATTAAGTTATGATTTGTTTAGTTTGAGTTACCTTTGTGTTTGCTGTCCAGGAATGGCCTTTGCCGGGTCTGGGGTGGGGGAGGGGGGGTAGAAGCTCAGTGATCCCAGTAAGAGGAAATCGGACTGTTCCTCAGTAGCAGTATGTTGTGAAGGTAGTCGAGTTTTAGCTTTTCTTTTCCTTAATCTTTGGGTTTAGTTTTGACTTGCAATGATATCGATTTGGTGATATATTTCGTCGGACATTTAGTTTATGAATTCTTGTGAATTTACTTTCATTATTTGGTTAATTGTTTGATGTCTCACAGGGAGGTCTGGGTGTCTCTGCTGAGGCTGCTACCCCCGCGACCCGAACCCTGAACAAGCGGTAGTTGATGGATGGATGGATGGATGGAAGGATGTTTGATGTCTCTTCCCCTTTGTCTGATCGTCTGACCAAGCCTGTGTATATATACCTGTGTGTATATATACTGTATCTGTATGTATATATACCTGTGTGTATATATACCTGTGTCACATTGCTAAGAGTGAATTACAGGTTGTTAATGTTCTTCTGGTGGCTTAAGTCTAAGTCTGCCGGCACAGATTAGGAAAATAACAGTAGATACTTTTCATGGTCTGTGAAAAGACAAAGATCAATATTCGGCAGAGATATGATAATGAATTCTGAGCATGTTCTGGGCCAGTGCTAAGCAGGGAGTGAGCTAAGCGGTTAATGAGCTGATGCAATCCCTCACCTTGCATTACAGAGCGCGTCCGGTGCTATAAACAGGCGCGAGTGTCGCAAAAGAGTTGTAGCACCAAGATCATCACCATAGCACAAAGATCATCAGGTAATGCTTCCTTTAAGAATATTTCTGAGCCTTCCCCTGCTGTCCTACACTTCAGAAATGTGCAAGCCGGCACTGTTACTTTGTGTATCTACCTGCAGTACTTGAATGTGAGAGCAAACAACCCAGAAGTAGGAGTATCTTTGCCTTACACCTAAAATCAACTTTGACGTTTTCTGATTGATGCATTGAATTGTCACCATAATGATTCACCACAACGCATCTCTATATCCCTAATGTCTTTATTTGTGTTAATTGTTTTTTTTCCCACTGATTCCTCTCTGATGCCATTAAGACAATATCTACCTAGATGGACCATATTGGGCCATATTTATGCCTACGGACCACACACACACACACACTATGCAAGTATCCCAGTTTGGGGTTTGGAAAATTTGGTCACCCTATATAAAGGTAAAGAAATCACTTAGATCATATATCTTACATTATAATGCTTTTCCAGGTGAGACTTTGGATGCTTACATTCACTTTAGCACTATAGGAATATCTTCCTTCCCCTGAGCATGGTTACGCTCCCTGAAGCTCCCAGTGCAGTAGAGGAACAGTGGCAGTGCATGCTGGGGGATTTTTATCATACCCTCCCTCTATTCCCACCTGGTCCTCCTCGGTGTTTTATATCTAGGGAAGAAACTATATCAATTTCTTTGGCACTGCTTCTGATACACAGGAGGAAATCTAATTACACTGGTGCCGTGAGGATTGGGCAGCCGGCATGGCACAGATACATTTTTAAAACATGTCCTTGGAAGGTTCCGGATGGCCAGGTTGTGGCTACTACCACTCTCAGCTTCTAAGGCTGCACTCCACAGCTCTGTTTAACTTCGGTGAATGTTGCTTGAACACCAGGACCTTTAATAGGGTGGGTCGGTCCTCATGTGGCAGGTAGGTTTACCATGATGAAAGTATAGAGGTCCATTCGTTCACTACCAGCATGGACCCTCTTTATCCCCCTCCGCAGAAGTATTTTTAATGCATTTTAGAAGTAACTATCACTCTTTCGTCCAATGATCATGCACTCAAACACTCACTCACATTATTGCATCATAATACTGTATATGAGTACCACTCCAAACAAGATCATCCATTTATTCAGTGTAGCTTACGTGGCTTACCATTCATACATATGGGTACTTGCAGAAATATTTCACCTTGCTCAACACTGCAATAACAGTAGAAATGTTGACTGGTAGCTGAACGTTCAGTGTGTTTTGACCTGGTTTATGTTATCCCCGCGTTGTGAATTAATAGTCGCATACACTACTTATAGTCAGTTTATATTATTGGAAACCAGGAGATTCCTCCCCTATTCAGAGCAACGGAACTGCAACATGTGCTTGTGGTTGGGAATTTCTTAGCAAGCACAAACATAACGCAGATTAGGATGCCCAATATTGAACAGGTTGGCAAGAGCTCAACCTTTCCCAAGCTATATCTGAAAACTGCTTATAATGTGATTCAGATTTGTGACAGCGGCGAGTGGAAGACTTACAAACACATTGAACCCCTCGTTATGTATTATGGGTCAGTCGTTGCTTCCTCTGTCTCCCAGGAATCCATCAACAATGTGTTAAGAGATATTAAATAAGTGCATCTATCTGCATCATGGTGATATACTGATATATTTACCAGATCATGGCAGTCAGGGAATGGAGACCAGTGTTTCTGAACCCACTTTAATGTGTGTGGAGTTTCCATGTGTTATGCAAAGTTTCCTTTGAGTTCTCTGGTCCTGCTCCGCAAGTGCAGAAATATACTAAAGTGAATTGGAGATTCCAGATTTCCGGTAGCTGTGAATGTGTGTGTGAGTGGAATGTGGTCTTGCGATGGGTTGGTTCGTCGTTTTGGGTCATTCCCTTCCTTGTGCCCATTCTTTCCAGGATAAGCTCCAGACCCTGCACTGGACCATCAGATATGGAAAACTGATTGATCTATGGTATAAGAGGTTCATATATTTCCAGGTTTTGCTATGTTTTACTAAAGAATTATTGGCGAGAGGCGGTGTAGTGGTGCAGTGGCTAGCACTGCTACCTCGCAGCAAGAAGGTCCTGGGTTTGGGTTTTTGCTGGGAGCTCCAGTTTCTTCCCATGATCCAAAAGCATGCAGGATCGCTTGATTCGTGTGTCTAGCTTGGCCCTGTGGTGTGTTGGCCCCCGTCCAAGGTTGGTTCCTGCCTGCACCTGTTGTTCCGGTGGACAGGCTTTAGTCCCCCCCACAACCCCAGTTGGGATTTAGCGGTTTCAAAAAATGGATGGATAGAGTTATTGGAGATTTTGGTTTTATAAGAGGTACTATCTCCGTGGGCTAATATAATGCTTGCTTAGTCAGTCAGGGTAGGCATGCTTTTGTTTTGAAGCATTATTAAATGGGAAGCTTGGCTCTTTTCCCTTTTCCTTCTTGAACATAACATGGCCACTTTGGAGTTTCATGTCTGCCAAATAATGGGCCTGCTGTTCTGGGACAGAGATACCGTCTCCTACTCCTTTCTCCTCTCGCCACACAACAGGTCGCCTGCTGAACCAGCTAAAGAAAATGTTCCCCAAGTTCCCCATTCGAGTGCAGGCTGATTTTCACTGGATGTCAAACGCTTGTGGGAATCTTACTTGCACAAAAATGTTCTGAGGGCAGAAGGAAAATGATTGGTTCAGAGAGATAACCAATTAGCTGCCTTTCAAAAGTAATCTGGAGCAAAACCACTGTACTATTACAGCACTGCAAAATCTAATCAGAAATAATGCAGATGTTCGTGAATGAGTCTGGTAATCAGCAGAGGTTTTGTGTTTCTGATTCTGCCTTCACACATAATGGACGAATAAAACAAGTTCTAGAAAGTGCAGCACATTTCTGTAGCCGCATGCTGTTGAAGATAGTCTGAATATTGAGCTTCTCTGGTCTTAAGCAGTAACTCAATGATATACAGGCTAGAAGTGAATATATCATATTATGCATTGATGGCTGACAAACCATGCAATTGGTTTTATAAAGTTCACCTCAATTCATCATGAACATCAATACTAATTTTACTAAAGTAAATTTTCTATGAGTTGATGTGAATTGCTGAGAAGAATATATATGCTAATAGGAATGTTAAGATCAGCTGTATATCTTTATGATCATATATCAATTTATGAAAATAAATAATGTAATGTAATGTAACATAAAAAATGTTAATACTAATGATAGTGTCATGATTCCCTCATCCACTCCTCTCGTGTGCCACGCCTCCTCATTAACCCCGTGCGGATTCCCTGTGTTCATTACCTGTTTACCGTTACCGTCATTAGTTCAGTGTATTTAATCCGCATTTCAGTTTGTTTCCCCAGTTCAGTCATTGGCGTTACGTGTGTTTTGGACTGTGTTACCATAGCAATAATGTCCCTTTTGTTCATATGCATGGTTTCTGTCGCCTGCTTCCGTGTTGCATCGTGACTCATAGGACCAAAATTGTATGTAATTCAACCAAAATCATTTAGGAACTAAAATTATTTACTGCAGACTTTTTTTTTGTATTTTCCTTTCTTTTCAGGACAAGGTGTTCATAGAAACATGGGCTCAAAAGGCAGTAAGGAAAAAAAATATTGTAAGCTTTGTCAGAAGTCTGAAAGCCTTGCTTATAAAAGAGAAATGGAAAATTGAAAAAAAAAACATGAATATTTGCTAGGCTTTTTAAACATACAAGCCCATGCCTTTTTTATGTAGTCTCTTGTATGAGGTGCTTAAAAATAACATTATCCCCAAATTTCAGTTTTTTTACTTTGCAGTGTCCACAACCAAATACAAAATTACGTTCTCCTAAGCTGTAATTACAACACAATCAGGGCAGACCAGTGCAGATCACTTCTACACCAGTTATACTGTTAGGCTGAAAGTCAGTGAAGTTGTTCTAGAAAATACATACTAGGGAGTTTTTAATGTTTTTCCAACTGCAACTTTTGACGATTTCTTCCTATAATGTCATAGTTGTTTTCTTAAGAGATGCAAACAAGTTTCCCTTTTTCAGATATACGAGGTAGTTCTTTATAAGCTGCTGTACGCATTATTTATTTATTTAACTTGTGAATTTTTATTTAACTGGATTCATTTTTTTAAAGACAGGAACCACGCATGCTACAATTTTGTCGCGTATTCTTGCATGTGTCATGATCCGCCTGTCAGAGCCTCCTGTGTGCCACGCCCCCTCATTAACTAGTGTCTCTACCCTAATGGAAACCAGCTGTCGTCGAGTGTGTTCATCGGTTTTGGTTTCAGTCTTGTCAGTCTTTGGTATTTAGTCCGCGTCTCTGTACTGGTTGTCAGATCGGTCATTGTAATGTTCTGTAGCGTGTACCCCCGTGTGTCCCGTAATAAACCCTGTGTACCCGGATTACCTGCCTTTCTGCCTTCTTGCCTGCCTGACGCTACCAACATTCAGGCACGCTCCGATCCTGAGCATGACAGCATGCTACTTCACTTTTCTGTTTTCGGCCCGTGAACAATTGTGTGTATGGAAGCTGTGTTTATACCTCTTATGGTAGCAGTCGTGGCATGCATACAGGAATGATATTCCTCCAGACCAGGGAGCTTATTACATTTTTTTTCTACATTCTTGCGGAAGAGGAAATTTTCATACAAAAATTCAATGCTAATAAGAACAGTAGAAGTCTGATTAATAAAACCTTGCGTAAACCACGATATCCATTGTAGAATCTCACGCATTTCCTATGTCGGCAGTGCAAATTAGCCACACTTATATATAATTGTGCAAATCATATGTTTGTAATGCCATGTCCATAACAATGGAGGCAGCGACCAGGGGAAAGAAACAAAATTTTTCTGATGGTGAAGTGCAGACTTTATTGTCCAAGGTGGAGGAATACCAAACCATTTTGTTTGGCAATTCTTTTGCTGGTGTGACAAATAAAAAAAAGGACGCATTTTACTGATGTGGTCGTCTCATCAAGCCAAACAATGGCAGAAATATTTTTTTTATAAATGGGCAGACCTCAAATTGGAGGCGAAAAGGCACATCGCCACACACCGGTGCAGTCAGCCACTGATGGGGGATCCTGGACAGGGACTGTCTCTGATTTGGATGCCCGATTGGGTGCAATAATTGAAGAGACATCCCTGTCTGGAATCATCTCCCATGGCCATACAGATGCAGCATGGGACACAGACCCCACAAAGTCAGATAAAGTTCCTGAAGGAAATACAAATGTAAATTATGTCTATTGCAAAAATCATGATTAACGTATGCGGTGACCGAGATACCTGAGGGTGACACCGGACAAAGCAGGCCAGCACCTGGGCCTGCATCTCTCATCCTGTGAGGCAGCTCGACCTCACCTGGGTCTGTCTGCACAAACGCCATTATGGACCTACAAGGACAGACCATCGAAGAGCCCAGGACCATGACCTCAGACTTGGATGGAATCAACGGGGCGTAGGATGAGATGTGTGCTATATTAAAAGAATCAGTCAAAAAGTATTCCTGCGCCTGTGTTATACTTTTTTCCACTCACAGTGGAAAGGTCAGCTGGTTCAGGTTGGGGCTCAGCGATGATTTCATCCGCCTCAGCATTTAGCGGTTTAGGGAGAGGCAGCTGTGGTGTGATTCACTGCTGAATGTCCAACTCCATGCGCCCCACTGAACTGGCATTCCTCTTCTCTGCAGGGGTGGCGACATGGGGTCAATAGCACTGTGTCCTGTGAGTGGCACATGGATATATTAGTTGAAAGAGACCTTATTTTTGTGTGTTTTTTACCCCACTACATAGATCACTTTGTGTGCTTTGGGGTGTCCATTGAACCCTTCTTTTGAAGTGCACCATCTAGTGGGGACAGAAAATATAGCAAATGGTTCATGAAGCTTCACTACCTTATATTATACAAAAACTCTGACATATCTCATCACATACATGAGAATATTCAACTTACCAATCAGCCATCTTCCATCCTACACTGCTGTTTTGCAAAATAAAAGCATCTTGTGTGGATCCAGACCAACATGCAACAACATTTTCTTAACACCATGCTGGCATCACAGATGAGTTGCACATTGATGGAATGAAACTGCCTTTTGTTCATAAAAACAGCATCATTCTCCGATAGTGTTTTTATTTCAATGTGCAAATGTCAATAGTGCCGACCGCATTAGGAAAGTCGGACATTGCTGTCAGTTGCATTTTAATGCTTGTCTGTGCATCCATGCCACAGGGAAACTTAATTTACCATCTTGACAGTCAGTTTACGCCAGTCAATACTTGAGGAATAATCAAACTCAGTCTGGGCTGGGATAGGCTATCCCTGATCTGTCAGCCAATTCCCACTGGTATGTTCCTGTCGCCAAAAATCCAAGTGTTGTCAGTACTTGGAGCTGGACATAAACTGCATAATTCCATAATATAGGTTGTTCAATGACCAAGGCGAGATTATCACAAAATTGCCTCAGAAGTGCACTTGGCAGGCTGAGATGACTGAAAAGCCACGAATCATCATTCGAAAAATAATGATGACTGAATTGGCTGCGCGCAATGTCCTCTAGTGTGGCTAAACATCCCATGATGTTGCGAATGTTACACTTACACAGAGGGCTTTTTTAATTATGATGCATTATAAAGGCATCTACTGTATATTGCATTATAGATGAGAACTTCATAAAGCATTCATAATGTATAATAAACATGCCTATAATATGTTATGCCTTTCGATAAAGTTTTATAGCCATGTTTATAATGCTTCACGAATGTGTTTATAAATTACTAAAAACATAGGAGTCTGTTAAACATCCAAGCAATAGTTCAGATATGTAATCTGACAATTATGTTCCTACTTATGCATAATGTTTGACTTTACAGACATATCAGGGCAGTTTGTGAATCAGTAAGAAAATAGACCTAATTTCAGGGAATGACAAACATTAATAAAACATTTTCTACAGATGAAACCAGCCAAATAATTACTACTGCAGGGAGTCCTTGCACTTTGTTGTATGCAATTATGGATCAATTCCATTTGTGCCTCTTAAGTACCTTGTGATAGTCACATTCCCAGGAGTTCTTGATACCAGGAATTTCAGCCATGTGTATCATCTCCTTAAAAAAAGCCATCAGTATCCAGCCATCGATACTGGCTTCAAAGATGCTTACTTACAGAATGAGTAAACACAGAGTTTGGGTAAACTGGAGTGTGGGCTTGTGTGTGTTTGTGTGCGTGTGTGTGTGTGTGTGAGGGGGGGGGGGGTAATTTGTTTTACTTGTGTATGTAAATTACATGTAAGTCGTATTACTTAAGGCATTATTAGCCTGGACGACATACTGTAATATTGCACCAAACCAGACTTGTTTGTTGCTTCGATGCAAGACTTTTCTCTACTTTTTATAGACTGTGTTTTTGTTATTTTTTATGTCTGATGCCCTGATAAAGTACACTGTTATTCAGTCATAAGATTTTACAATAGTTAAGGAGCTTAACTCACAGGCAAAAGATATTTGGTTCAATTCCCAGTGGAGGCCAGAACTGTATTATTTACAAGGTGTTTGACCTGAATCCATTCTCTAAAAATAACCTGCTTTATTAATGGCCAGATAAAATGAGCTCTTTATTGCTCTGTGAGCATGCTTTTGTGAGACAATTTGGAATTAAATGTACATAATACAAATGACATGAAACATGGAACTGAAGGACAACAGCAACTACATAATAGCAGTCAAAGTGTTGCAGTTGTATTTATATAACATATCATATCAATCATTATAATTGGCCAAAATTTTTGTTTCATTGTTTGATTTCATTTCCATTGTGTATTATTGTTTTCTGTAACACTCTACATTTACTGCACCTTCATAAAACATTCATTATGCATTATAAAAATGTTAAAGGTACTTTATAATATTAAGGTTTATAATATCAGATGTTGCTTATGAATGTTCTATGCATGTATTATGAAGGTGCACTGAATATTCTATGAATGCATAATGAATGTATCATGAGAGTGCAGTTCATGTAAAATTCTGTCTTGCTGTTTTTGTTACACAAGTAAGGAGATCTTGCTGATTTACTCTTGAATGGATATTAGAATATTAGAATTTTAAGTAGTCTTATGAAGCTCTTTTGGATAATGGCATATGCTTTGCTTTAATTAATAATTTTAATTTTATATATTTAATTATAACTGCCCAACACGAAACACCAGTATTGTGTCTTCATCCTCTTGGGCATTCAATGTTCAGCGCCCAATGTTAGGGCTCTTGACTGAAAAATAAACTCAGCCCCGGCGATTCAGTTAGTTCATAGAGAAAAATGTCCAACCATTGATTACAGCAGTACCATATATAAATAAATTGAAATACTGTCAAATATTTAATTTGATAATGTTGATTTCGCAGTATACTCCATCTGTATTGCTTTTTGGAGAACAAACGTAACTAAACAAAGTTAAACACTTGCCCAATACCTAAACTAAATAACAGTCAGTTTACAAACAAATAAACACTCCAGAGAGAAGCAGTGTGCATTAAATAAATAAAAAGCTCACATCAATCATTTACGGTGACAACTTCTGCACTTTCATGCAATTAAAATAAATTCAGCCCTTTCCAAGTTTGGCAGGCTACATGCATGCCTGCCATTCTTACAAATACTCATCTGTTTAAAATCCTCTCTATATGAGTATGAAAAAGTGTTCCTTTCAAAATATCTATAGTTGTAGCATTCAGAATATTTGTGACAGATAGTGATGGCTTTCTCTATGAATATTTCAATTGCAAAGCCTAAAAGCAAGTATACACGTTTAACTGCCTGTAAAACGCCAAGACTTTCATGGGTACTTGGGGATTAAGTATTTACTCATTGACTCTAGTTTATAGAAGAGGCCAATCACATGCACTCGTGATCAATCAGAATTGTTGAATGTGACAGACAGGGCCACCCACTTAATCAAACTCTAAGGCTGTGTAAAAATTAAACACTAGACTCTTCCTGTATTGGACTGAGTAATGTGTGGTGAGAGGGCTGTTTGCTATGTATCCATTTGTCATCTATTTCTCAGGAAAAATATTAGAAAAATAGGACGTTAATCTGTGGACAATGTGTGACATGCCTCTTTCAATTCATTGACGTTTCATTAAAATTTTCCAGATGAGTAAAGGATCAGCATGAAACATCTTTATTTTCTGTTGAGCTTGCAAATAATTTGCCAGTCAGTTTTAATACTACATTATTAGTCATGCAATAACAGAGGAAAAAGACTATTTCAGTGCGTTAATGTTGAACATTATGATTATGATTTCATTAATATATAGCTTTTGCATCACAGCATGACAAAATACAGCTGGATAATGCAGACTAAAATGCTCACTGTTTATCGATATGGTTTCTAGTTCAGAGAAGACCTCAGATATCTGAATATTTATGAAGGATGAATGATTTTTAAATGGTGCAACTAATGTTTGAAAGAAGGACAGAAGGAGACTGAATGTACTATAGGAGTGTGGTGTTTTGACCAAAACATGTCTGCAAACCAAGAGCTACGTTAATCATGTTTGGCAAGAACACAGAATAATCCCATTTCACTAAATTTATTTACAGCAGTTGGATGACATTTTAAGTACTGTTTAGTTGTGTGGTTATTGTCAAAAATATATAAGCAAAGAAAAGTGTTGGTAGAAAGAGTAAATGAAACTCAACATTGTTTTTTTTTCACCAAAAGAAGAGAATTTTGCTGATATTTACAATTCTCCGCACCATCAACTAATTATATAAAATTATAACTACTGCATTTTTTTTTTTGTTGTTGTTGTTTGTTTCGCTGTTGTTGCTGCTAATAATAACGATAATAACAGAGGGAAAAAAAACACCAAAAATATAACCTTGTGGAAAAAAAGGAAAAGAGCAATTCATTGGAACTCTGTGAAGATGTTGTGCATATAGGTGCAACCAAGAATAGACACATACCATCAAAGCGCAACAATATCGAAACCATCACTCATAGTGGTTTCTGTCTTCCCTTCTTCATGAGATTCCAGTGAATGTGCTTTACTATGCTGGAGTTCCCAGCAATGCTTAACTGGTGTGTAATGTAATAATGCCCCCAACCACCCCACCCCCGCACTCCACCCCAGCCCAATGTTATTTCTTTGATGGAAAGGACTGCAGTCGGGGATAGACTGACCCTTTCTGTTTTCCATTTAAGGTAACAGTGAGTCACCCATGCCAAGAACTCCCTTCTTTAGTGGCATTCATATTGCCCATAAAACTATGTAACCTGGGAAGAGACGTCATTATAGAAGTATATCCATCGATATTTTGGCATGCCCTGTAGTGGTTTAATATCTTCCGAATTCAATAAAGTATTTCTCAAATGACTCAGGATATGAGCTATATAAGCCAATTCATCCCACTCTAACCAGATCCATCTGTGCAGCCACATTCAGTTACTATAAAGTTAATCTTTCTTTTGTGCTGTTCCTAAAACATTCTGCTTTGTTTGGTGCCGCAATGCCGCCCACAAGCTGTGCAGGGCTGTACTTTGACAGGTTTTTATTAACTGTGCAGGTCTGAAGCAAGTAGCACACCTGTAAACTGAAAACAGGCACTAGTATGTAACAGGCCTGTAATCTGCTAATGACAGAGACAGATTGATTCGAAATCAGCACTCTTATGCCAAATAATAAATCTGGGATTCAACCATCTGCCTCTGCAGTCTGTGCATTACACAGACTAAAAAGTTAAGGTACCTTTTGAAATAATACAATCACAGGGAAGTGAATGTATATTTTAAATACAATATTAAAAGAAGCATAGCATAGACCTTTATAATGCTTTATATTTGTCAAATGTCATAATTAAATTAGTCTTATCCTGTCTTAATGATATTAAAATGTATTACAACACACACATGTAAAGCACCACTGTTGTGAACGGTGCTATATAAAGTTGAATTGAATTGAATTAATTGAACATGAATACGTATCAGTATAGGCTGAGAAATTGACTGCATTGTTTCTGATTCATGGTGTAAAAAGGACTTGAACTTTCAGTGTTCACAAAAGTGAACTTTTTACCTGTTGCCTAGTAGCTGGTTTATCACCAGTCCATTTGAGGTTAAGTGTCTTTCAGGAGGGTGCAAAGGCAGAACCTCTCATGGGACTGAAATCCACACCTCACAGGTTACGCGTCCGCTTGCCCCGACATTGCAGATGATAGAGTCGATGTCGGCATCCATTCTGCCAGGGCTCATGCTGTTGCCAGACAAACCTCTTCAGCTGGTGTGGCTGGGTTGTTGTATCTGAAAGTGTGTGGGGATCATTTCTGAGTCTGTGTGTCTTGCCAGGTTGCTTATCAGCATTGTAGCACAAAGCACAGGAACTCTCTGAAATTCCCAGCTTGTGGCACTAACTTAGGAGAACAACTACAGATTTCAGGCAATTTACTGGCTAAAGTATCGTGACAGTGATTCCAAGCACACTTACCATGATAGAGTAAATGTGTAATGCTTGTGATACTGTCCACAGCCCTGTATTTCCCTTAGCAGAGAGCCTTATATCCATAAGATATGGCAACTACAAAACTGCCAACTACATTAGTCAGTCATACTTTTTCATGAAATGAGTGAAAGTGGAAAAATGGCATGGACCATTTGGTATAAACATATGAAGTGTTGTTCTATCAGATATCAATACATATCCAATATAATTTGAATAGATCTGAAATAATCTGATATCTTGACATGTCTGTGTGCTTACATGATATGGGTGAATTACACAATGTTACGTCCTACCTGCTTGACCTTCCCTTCTGCTCCCTATGGTGGCTCTGAGGAGCCGCTCCTGTTCCTTGTTACCCCTCTTCAGTGTTTGTGTTTATGTACCTGTTTGTCTCGTCGGCTCCAGTCCCATCAGATTCATCACTCCTCCAGTCTGCCTGTGTCCTTCCCCATACTAGCCTTCTGCCTTTTCCCCCTCATGCTCTTGTTTGTTTCAATTTTCCCATTCAGTTAATAAAATTCCTTTTGCCCAGCACTTATCTTCCTTCGTCCTTCATCACAAATGCTGTGACAATATGCATTAATCTTAGCTGCTGAATGTGGTATTAATAAAGCCATACAAATAAATTTTATGAGATATATATTGGTTTGCTATTATTTCCATAATTTACATATCATATCTTACACATTTTATTTCTGCAATAAAAATAACTGTGTCTTTTACAGTAGTATAATGTCCACAATGACTAAACACAAAGAATTTGGGCATCTCACTAAAATAATTAAGGAGACAAATGTAACTGCTGAATATTGAGCTCTTTGCCTTGCATTTTTATACAAAGGAATTGCACAAGTTCTGTGATTTTACACTTTAACCCATACAAGTGGCTTCTGTTTGAGTCAATGCAATTTCAGCATTTGCTAAAAGAATCAAATCTATTTCTTAAGGACATTTGCAGCAATGCAACCTGCTACATTAACATCCACCTACCCTTCACATATAGCAATAGGGTTTTGGAAACCTGAAATGGGGAATGAAGGGATGAAATAGATTTTGAAATATATGACTTCCAGTGGTGATGTTGTGGTGGCTCTGGTGTGGCTGTTCTCCTTCCTGGTACTTCAGACTGCCCAGTTGAGTCTGACTGCACAATACTTCTGAATGGAACTTCCAAGTTTTCAAATTTGAATGGGTTGCCAGGGAATAATTTGTATGTACACTGATGAATTAGGGAATCAAAACTGCTTTCGATCAAGGATTAAATGTGAATGGACGAGTGGCAGGAAATCCAGTATTTAGCAGCTTTATAGACTTGGATCTCAAGGTCATTGTTCACAATAACCCAAAATGGAAAAGCGGCTATTGAAAATATTTAGATTGCCAGATATACGGGACAGCAGGATAACCACGGGCAGAGGAAGGTGTACAGGAAGTTTCCCACTGTAATAACTCCAGTCAAGCCCAGCCTACAAATGAGGCTAACTAGATACAGTAGCTGCTATAGGCACTGCTAATGGCAAAGAAAAAAAAAATATGTCACTGATGCTAATCTTCCACCAGCAGAGCAGAACCTTTGCAAAATTAATAGGCAACAATAAAAATAAAATAAAAAAACGCCAGAATCACCACTGAAAATCAGAAAACAATAACATGCGGTGGAAACTGTTTTTGAAAATTTGATTAAACAGTCAGTTTTTATTACAGCCCAATTAGGTTTTACTGTCTTCCGGTCTCAGCTGATGCCAAGCTGGCTTCGTCCTGGGGTGAACTAAAACAAATGACTTCCTACACAAAATGTTCATGAATGGAGATGAAGTGGAAATTTTGGCATGGAGTGTAACTGCCCCCCCCCAGTATTATTAAACAGCTACCTAACTGGGCAGGAGTGAGAAATCTTCCCTTATCATGTGCATCTGTCTGCAAATAAAGCTAGAAATTGCCTCTCAACTGTCTGACACAGTCACAAATATATATATATTGCAGCTGATATTGGTGGTGACACAAGAGATGTATTCTAGCTGTCAATGCATGATAATGATTATTATTCTGATAATTATTAGTTTCCCCTAGTTGACATTTTTATCCTCATCAGTTTATTAAGGGGGTGTTTAGTGAAAGAATAAATCCCAAAAGGAAAAATAGTTTTCCTGGAGGAAAGCTCCACCACTGTCTAACTGCTAATTGTGCACAGGACTGGAGCGTGTCCCAGAGAGCAAAAGGCACAGCTGCTGGGATAAATCTACAAACATGAGAACACTTCCTAAATGGAAAGAATAATTTCACAAGAAAGAAGAAGTCATTGAAAATGACAAGGGTTATTCATAAAGCACAAGGGTTATTCACTTTGGTGTGAATCTGCACTGAGCTGCTGAGGGACTAGTGGAGACATTCTGCTTCACAGTGTCTTCTGGTTTACTCCATTCCGGAATCTGAACTGAGCTGCTGAGGGACTAGTGGAGAAATCCTGCTTCACAGTGTCTGCTGGTTTACTTCATTCCGGAATCTGCACTGAAAAAGGTAAACCATAGCTGTCGTTTGTTTAATGTGTTTTTTCTCATTCCATTAGTTTAAAAAATATTTGCTTTT
>JABFEB020000035.1:18911979-18923973 GCA_019775895.2 Stomatorhinus ivindoensis | reverse complement strand
GGCGGTACTCAAGAGCCCAGTGGTGAAATCACTCTGCTGACCTTGAGATTTGAACTGGTGACCTTCAGAAATCGTGTCCTAACGTGTGGAGCCTCACAGCACCCCTCATTTTATGTTACATAGCCCGTATTTTCTATTGTTGAATGGAAAGGATAAAAGCTTGTGGGGGGGGGGCTTGAGTTCTGATCCTTTCTCGATGGAATCCTTCCCTGTTGTGAGACAGTCATGTCGCCTCGGTGAAGCGCCGTTAAAACTATCTGCGGCAGAAATTAAGAGAGAGCTGGCTGGCAATCGATCACATTTTCGCCAATTGTGCAGATCACTCCAGAGACTCAGAAAATAAAAGACAGCCAGGAAGCGGTATATAGAGATTGCGATTGCTGTAAAGAGAGGGGAGTAACTGTCTCGGAATTCCTTTATCTAAGAATTGAAGGAGAGTGAGACTAATGCAGAAATACTTGATTCTGTGCTACTGGAAAGGATATAATGGATGGTTTTGTGTGTCTTGTAATGTCAAGCTTGTTACATCCATCTATTTACTGTAACTGCTTGCCCTAGTCAGGACAATGGGGGCGGAGCCTATTCTGGAGGCTACAGGTACTTGGCAGGGAACAACCTAAGATGGGGCGCCAACCCACCGTAGGACTCACTGTTTCCCCAGTCACTCACACATACATACTTACTGCACCTACGGCTAATTTGGCAACTCCAGTTAAACTCAGCATGTTTTCGGTCTGTATGGGGAAAAGCTGAGAACTTGGAGGAAACCCCACGACGACACGGGGAGAACATCCAAACTCCACACGCATGGAAGCCGGGTGGAGACTTGAATCCAGGTCCCAGAAGAGTGAGGCAAAAGCATTTATCACTGCACCACCGTGCAGATCCCTTACATCTCTCTGCTGTTAATTCAGCTCGCAATATTTCCGTAAATACATCTCCCGGAGTGTGTCTATATCTGAATAGTACATGGAAAGTGGGTGCCACTGGTGCTTTGCAGAGATTGGAATTGATAATGTATGCAATCATCCTCACTGCACCCTTCCAGGACTGTTTCGAATAAGCATTTGGAAGATAGATGAATTAAGAATACCTGTAAGAATCATTACAGCATTCATTATGATTTCTAGTGATGTTGTTACTAATTGGCACTCTTGTCTTGCAGCACTCGACTCAGGGGTTCGGGTCTCACTCCTGATGTGTGTGGAGTTTGCAAGTTCTCCCCCTGGTACGTGCGGATCCTCCAGGGACTCCAAGTCCCTCCCGCAGTGCAAAGACATTGAAGTAGGTGCCTGTAAATTGCCCGTATTGTGTTTGTGTCTATGCAACTACAGAAAGAGTGCTGCTTAAGGGCAATTTACAGCACCTGAAATTCATGGTACTATGTGAGCCATTTGTTTTCAGAATTATCACATCTGGATACGTTTTATCAGCTCAGCAACTGCATAAATTAAACTGAAAATCACTAAAGAACTCCTACGTTAAACTTTTGGTTTGTCCTCAGGATCCGTATTATGCACAAATTGCCTGCTACATTAAACTGGCTTGAATTTCACAACACATGATATATTCCACATCATTATATTGCATTTTTATGCACGGTTAGGGATCATGTTGGAACTCTATATATTTAAATATGCTCAGCATGCACTTACTGATGGTTGGAAGCGCTGTTTGAACCCTTATCTAAACCTTTTTAAAATGATACCATGGATCTTCGCTCTGACAGATGTGTGAGATAATCACTTTGCCTAGTCATGTTCTGAAAAATGTTACCATTTCAGAAATATGTAAGTGGTAGTAAGTTACTGTATCCCCTGTATAAAAACATACCATTATTCTTCTCCCAATATCTGCAGTTAAAACTTTCTTTAATAAAATTCTGACTTTTAGTTCTTTGGCCACTAGTGGCTAAATCAGCCAGCCCAGATTGGAATCAAGCATTTTGCTTGAGGGCTCAACAACAATTCTCTGTTGGCGTCTGAACAAGCCACCTCTAGATCGCAAGACTCATTGGTGACCGCTGCACTATTGGCTGTCGATCAAACTAATAAACTAAAATAACTGAGCTGGAAATGTGATTACTTTTTAAATGCTATTTCCCAGCTAAGCACCATAGGAGCAGTTCTGCTACAGTCAAAGCTAAAGGCAGTCCAACGAAAAATTCAAATGGCGACTTTTTTGGCCAGACAGTGTATGAAATGATGCCTGCATACACACCCACCCTTTGTGGATAAGATCACCCATTCCTGGATTAGGGTTACCAGATTGTACATGTCAGGGAGTATACTTTGAGCTAGGACAAGATTTGCAAGCTACCATTTCAAGTAATAGGACCTGGATTTCGTTTAAGCACTGAGTTCTTGCTGCGTCATAGTCAATCTCCTATAATCGTGAATGTGCCACTAATATTAATGCAAAACAGCTGAACGAGTTTCTCAATCAAAGAAACAAACCAGTCAAAGCACTATCAGGACTAACTATTTAGCCGAGCTCTTGAGCATTTCAGATTTAAAGTAATTTGTAAAACCTGAAGCAGCCCAAAGTCTTCCTCCTCACATGGATTATCTAGTCACCCTACCACTGATTCGCCTTCTAAGAAACATTTTTCTTTTTTTTTTTATTCTCTTAAAGCAAGGTTTAATAAATAAAAGGTGTATGATGTTTCTTATTGAGCAGGTACCCTGTGATTGGCTGGCATCTCGCCCAGGGTGCCTGCTGCCTTGTACACTCTGGTATAGGCCATCTGGTGTAGGTTCTAGGACAGGGGTCTCCAAATCCGGTCCTGGAGAGCTACAGTACTATCCAGTAGGTTTTCTGTCCCACTTGGCTTCTGACGGGCCACACCTGTTCCTGGTATTTACCTGAGAACAGCTGTGGCTCATCAGAAGCCGGGTAGGGTAGAAAACTTACTCGACGGTAGCTCTCCAGGACCAGAGTTGGAGAGCCCTGTTCTAGGATCACCGAGACCCTGTACTGAATAAGTGCTTACATTCCCATAGCCAGCAGCATACAAATAATTGGACTGTGGGTTTCTTAATACTAGAGGTTCCCCTGAAAATGAAATTTTCTAACATAACTAGCTCATGGCTAAACCTTAAGCGCAATACTACTCAGACTATTGATTGCGATGTGAATTACAGATTCAATGTAGTTTGGAGGAAAATGTAATACTTCAATTTAAGTGAAAAACTCTAAAATGAGGCGATGCGGTGGTGTGATGTGTTTCAAAACTCCATTCCTTTTAGTCTGAATGTCTTCATTTGAAATTGTAATCATAAAGACTGCATATAATAATGTGAGTAAACCAGGCAAACCAGCCTGCACTTATAAGAACGATCAACTTTGCTGTCATAGAATAAAGAATCCCTCCTACAAACACACACACACATCATATTTATTGCATCATGGATACACAAGTTACAGATGAGGTTTTTGAGGACACCACTTGGGTGTAAAAAGAAAAAAACATGCTGGCATTAATTTTGGATTAAAAAAAGTAACATGCCTTTATTACATCCAACGGCGACTTGAAAAACTGAATTTGCAAACATGAAAATTCAGACAGTTTACCTAACTTGGTGGGGACATAATTCACTCTAGACGGTTTTCTTGTGTGGTTCCCTGATGATGGAACGAGCTGCTGCATCTCATCCAGTCATCAGACTCCCACTCCACCTTCAAGAAGCTCCTAAACACGTCTGTTCCATGAATTTCTCTACTAACCTGATGCCTGATCATGTTCCCCGAATTAGGTGACTGAATAGTCTTTTTCGATTATTGCTTAATTAGAAGTTGTGTAGCTCCTGCTCCAGTACTGCTTCCTTTTTATCTGGGCATACATTGGAAACTCCACCTAGCTGCTCTTATGCCTAGTCGACTCCCTGACAGCCCATATGTTTGTAATGTGCTATTTGTCACGCTTGTGTGTTCGTCTGAACACAGGCGTCTGCTGAATATCTTTGTGGGGACTGTCCATTCATTTCTATAAGCATAACCATAATCCTAACATGACGATATTAACCCCTTAACCCCTTATCCAGTCCTAACCTTAACCATAAGTAACCAAACTAAATATAACACTTTTGTTTTTTGGTTTTAATTTTTTTGATGGCACTCACAGATTTTTATAAAATTGAGGTTATCCAACTAGGGACCTGAAAAGATGTCCCGCGCCTCGTCCTTTAGCTCTGTGGCATTGTTAATAGAGCTGTATCTAAATGCTAAAAGCAGAATGGAGAATGGTCTTTGCTTGGGGCCCCCAAATCACTAAAACTGGCCCTGGGTGTCCCTGGGTAACAACGGATAATAGTTACTTCCCCCACATTATAATGGTTGAACAGATTGATCAGAGTTACTTTTGGAGGTTTTACCTGGCATATGGATTCATCTCACATTTTATTGAGAAATAAATGAAGTTCCCACATATTTTCTGTAGAGGGCGACACTATGGGGAATTTCACTTTCCTTACTCAATGTTTTGTGCTGTTGTTCTGTTATGTATCTGTTGGAGTTCACGGGGTTTCTGTTCCATCGGTCCTTTGCAATCGAAGTTCTAGCCTTCACAGGTTTTTTAGGCTTCAGTGGGCTTATGTTCCACGTTGTTTTGTGAGAGAAGGAATGTTGTATGTGTTCATTTCGCTGTCGTATTCACACACGTCTGACAGCTTTGTCTTCACGTAGTTCAGTGGTTTGAGGAAGTTTTCCACATTTCTTCAACAACGCAACTTCTTTGCCATTTATCAACAATCTTCCAAGTTCTTACAGTTTCTGACAGACATTCACCACATTCTCTGCAGATGATCCACCCATATTCAACAGAGATTCCCCCAACATAATGGTGCAGTTGTCATTTCGGACAGAAGCTGGGATTTTATCTGAATATATGAGTATATATATTTTTCCCTAACATTTTGCTTACATGTGAAGGTACAAACCCTGGGAAAGCAGAGAGATATCCGATGAGATTTCCCCAAGGTTGACAATGCTGATCTTTAGCTTTAGTTCCAGGTTTACAGACTTGCACATGCTGCCAGACACCATTCCTCTTTTATTGGTCTTTTACTAGGACCCAGTTCCCCCCAGCCTGAATTAATTACAGTGGGATTGTGTGCATAGTTCCCTCTGTGACGCAAATACATACTTCTTTTTCTCTAGAATGCACACATCCCAGATGTCTTGCCTTTTAGCTAGAAGGTGTCAAGCAAAACAGGCAGTAATGTTTCAATGCCACTGTGCTTTCATTCCGTACCAACTCAGCACTGCCGCCACTATATCTTGAGGATTGTTGCACTTCCTGGCTGCATTTCTCACCTATGACACCCAGATAGGTGCCATCAGGGACAAGATGACCGGGCTGATCGATGAGTATGAGAGACTGGCTCTGTTTAATGGTTTGCACGATGTCTCTGAATTACTTCACATAACTTTCCTCTCTCGAGTCTGGAACATTTCCTTCTGCACTGTATGGAGCACAATCATATACAGTAGCTCATCTGAATCTTCAGGAATACACTCTGTTATCTAAAATGTAACATATCACTTAGTTATTTGTGAAATTTAAGGCTACTATGCAGAATGTGAACCTACAAGACAATCTGGTAAAGCCTGATATATACAATAATAGGCAGGTGTACATGTATGTTTTTCACTTGCATCATATTTCAAACATCAGGCGTATTCGTTGCTTTTTTCAAAACATTGGCAACATTTTAAATGTGGTTTACAACAAATTGCAATTTCATTGCTTCACAAAAGGATTGAACACTCTTAAAATGATCAGATTTGCCTGAATTACGACTGATTTATATACATATTCTTCCTGTCATTATTTTTCATGGCAAACTAGTGGACTCACGGTAAATCAAGACCAATTATTTGCCACAACAAATCTTTTACAGAAAATAAAAAACTGGCAATGCTGCCTGCATGAGTATTTAGCTTTGGAAGCTCCAGATGAAAGAGGGGGAAAATGAAAAAATGAACATAAAAAAAGAGATGGGAAACACACGGTTACCAAGGACACTATTGTCTTACCATTAGCCTCCACCTGTAACAACCTCCTGGGTTCAATACCTTTGCAAAGCACTATATTTTACAACATTTTCCTTTACATTGAGGTAGGCCAAAAACAGTTTATAAAAAATGTACTTTCCTTTGTGAAAGCCAAAAAACAGATTCTGTCCTTGTTTAGAAAAGCAATTACACTCTTCCCCATGTGTACTACATATATCCACTTTACCCTCTGCTGACTGCTGTCAGGTTTTACCCTCTGTTGTTCTTGTTCTGTATCAATCTCTTCTACAACTTTATATTTCTAATTTACTTTCTACATACCGTGTGTGTGTGTGCGCGCGTGCGTGTACACAAACACATCTATGTATTATATTACAATAATTTGTTCCCTGTTTGGTTTTCATTGTAAGTTTGTTAAGTTTTCAGTTGCTGTAGTAATAGATAGACTCAAACACTGGTACATTTCTTTTTTGTCTTACCAATTTAAATCCTGAAAATGGATGCAAGGCTCTGAGGCTGTAGTACATAATCAGACTCATATTGCCCAAATGGAGATTTTCTGGGGTAGCATGCTAGGGAGTCATGTGTCAAGTGCCACTTTGTAGACTTTGCAGAACCAGAGATGAGGACGCTTTGCCATTAATGAAGAAACCGTGGCATGTTGTTCATACATTTATTACACCTTCAATCACGGCAAAATAAATATTTTTAAATAACTATTAAACAATACTCTCTAAACTGGAATTGCAGGAAATGTCTGAATGCAGTTTTCATTGCTAAACCTACTGTAATGAGTTGTCAATGTCTCCTGATAGAAGGTATCAAAACATTCAGAAAATCGGAGAGATGGCAAAATGTTTTCCAATAGCTATATATTTAGCCTTATATTTTGAGAAATTACGTAACAGGAGGCCATAACAATTCAAAATACACTCACCCATCACAGTGGTCCTTATATACGCCTTTCACTCAAATCTGCTTTGTGGGGACTTCATGGAGGCATCCTAGGCAGGCAAAGACAATAGAAAAATCTTTGCAACTTCAAATTGTGGAACAAGGATATCTTTAAACTGAAGAAATACTGGTCCCCATAAGTCTTTCTCATTCTATACAATGTACAGTTACAAAGGTCACAGTTTGTGATAAGAAGGCCTTAAAAATCTTAACTGGACCTTAAGAAACACCTGAACAGATGTACCCACTCGCTGGACGCAGATTGGGCTGCATTGTCGTAATCTGGAGTATGTTGTGTCTGCGACTGCTGCTAATTTTCCCAGTCATAATTATTATAAGGGCTGTTCTTCTCCATCACCCCGGAACATAGAGTACAGTTGGTAAGTACAGTGTGACCTAATCACGAGAGATGCAATCTATTTTTAAATGGATGCCTATTGCCGTGATTACATAACACAGTAATGAGTTAAATTCAAAAAGGAACCCATCCAAGTTATGACACGGTAGTAATTGGTCAAGAACTTAGTTATACAATAAACATGAATCCCTCTATTACTGAATTAAACAAACCCTGTTTGTTATCGCTGAGGTGAAGTGATGTGAAGACAATTTGCTCTCCATTATTTTTCAAAGGCCAGTAATTTTCTCAATAACTTATTTTACCTATGGCAAACAGATAGACATACAGCCTTCAGTCCTCATCATTGTGCAAGTTGGGTGCTTCTGGTTATCAGTAACAAACCTACCAAATGATCCATTATCTTCTGCAGCATCAATGTGTGAATGAGAAATACAGAGAGGGACAGAAAGAGACTGAAAAATTGCAGAGAAATATAGCGCCAGTGCCATTACATGCATGTTTGCCACAGTCTTGTCACTAAATCCGAACTAAGCTTAAAGCTTAAAATTGCAGCATTTTGGGTTGAATGTAATGACAGTGACGAAAAGAGCCACCCCAAGTGTGATGGCAGTTTAACTTACCCAAAAATGTTCTGAGGGCAGAGAGAAAAATGATTGGTTCAGAAAAATAACTAATCAGATTGCAGAGGAGGCAGGTCCAAGCAACTAGAGCAGGTCAGACCAAGACATCTAACTGGTTGGTCTGACATCTGACCAAGATATGACTGGTTATCCTTCTGAACCAGTCATTTTTCATTCTGCTCTCAGAACATTATTGGGTAAGTGAAACTCCCATTATTGTATAGGGATCAATACTGCAGTTAACCAATTACTCACTGATTGATTTATAAACAAACAGACAAACAAGCAAGCAGACAGAATCAGATGTAAGAATATGAATACCTTTACTGTTATTGTACAACAAACAATGAATTCGTATGCTACTCCACTGACAATGCAGAGAAGAAAATTAAAGAAAGCAAATAAACTAATAAATAAAAATATGGCATATGTTCAAAAAATACATTAATGTGTATGCAATGAGGAACTTACATAGCATAAAAAAGACTTGATGAGGAGTTAAGTGCAAAGAGGCTTGACTGTGAGATAATAGTGCAATACGTCAGCAATAACAATAGGTGAGAGAACGTGACAGCAGTGCAGAAAGACGGCAACACAAACGGACATGGCAGAATGATTTGGACACTACAACAAGCAGGATATAAGACCAAGATCTAAGGCTACATATCCAATCAACAAGGCACAGGGACACCTTGTGCTGCAACACTGTGTACAACCAAATGTAATGCAGTGATCCCCGCTATATCGCGCATCAGCTATCGCGACCCTGCTATATCGCTGATTTTTCCTTGGCGCATCACAGTTCTCTGCGTATCACGTACCTTGCTTGTGGTCCGATTGTTATGAGCAAACTTTTCATTCTGTTTTAAACCCAGCAATTTAAGAAAAATGTTTATTTATATGGTCTTTCTATATCGCTGATTTTCACATATCGCCTATAAAGCACGTGGGAGGTGTATTTTGAGGCTTATACTATAGGAAAAAAATGTTTATTTATATGGTCTTTCTATGTTGCAGATTTTCACCTATCGCTGATGGGTCTGGAACGTAACTCCCCGATAGGCGATATACTAATATTTTGGAACTGAGGTTATATAATAACTATCATGACCAGCTCGTCCGTGCCACGCCCCCCACGTTACCTCGTGTTAATTCCCGATTGTAATGACCTGTTGCTAGTAATTCTCTGCTTGTCCTGTGTATATTAGTCTGTGTTCAAGTCTGTTTCCCTAGGTCTGTCATTGACGTTGTTCGCCGTGAGCTTCCCTGTCTGCCTTGTTACCCATAATAAATCCTGTTCACTCACATTCACGGCTCAATTGCCTGTTTGCCTGATCGTCCGGACTCGCGACATAACACTAACTTAGGTAACTAGGATGACTATAGCATGGCTTGTACTCTGTGCCAGTCGCAAAAGTTATGTTTCTGAAGATTGAGGAGGTGTTATATGTAATTTTATCTTTGGCATTTCCTGGTGTGTTTTATCAGATGAGGTCAGGTTCAGGAGCGTGCACTGGTACAGCACGTTGCCCACTATACAATGAAACACTTCGGGGTCCCAGTTGGCGAGGCCCCAGGTCGACACATGGTGCAGTTCCACCATTTGGAAATGGCCTAAATCTGCCACAGCCAGGTGATATGTGAGCGTCCCCTTGGTCTGTTCCAGCTGCTCTGGTTCACAGCAATGAGGATCCTGCGAGCCGGATCACCATCAGGGAATCAGGCCACATGTACACTGACGCTCCTCCACAATGCAGGTAACATGCCTCATTCGGGACTCCCGGAGCAACAGCTCATTCGACACAAACTCAAAGCAGCGGTGCCCAAGGGTTCTCTAAAGTGCCACAGTACCAATAGAGTCCAGTCTTCATCTCAGGTAACTGGATAGCATCTTTGCCATACAGCAAGACAGAAAGCATGTTATAACACACTCATAAAATGTTGTAGTCGTTTTTTTTGTACTGGAGGTGACAAACCTTGACACCAGTTTAAAGACTACATCTGCCACGTTACATTTAAGTTTTGAGATTTCACAGAAGGTAAAAATTACAAATTAGTATTAAGCAAATGGATTTATATCAGCACCAAATATCTAATTAAACTGACCCATTTATGTTAAACAAGCTAAATTTGCTAACAAACTAGCCAGCTAACAGTTCCGTTTCTGACTCCGTAGGCCTATTCTTATAGACCAAGATCTTGTGTTTATCATGTAAAATACATCAGGTATATTTTTTCAAACTGAATTTAAATAATATCACTATCATAGAGAGGATTTTTTCTTTTGATGTGTAAATATTCGTATTAAAGAAAAAAACATTTAAAATGCACTTACCCCTCTAAAAAGTGCATGGGGCAGTAACATTATTTGCATACCTAATACTGTATGTGAAAAGTGTGTGATGTGGCGTGGCTCCATTCTATACCTGGTCCAGACTATAGAGACCTGGTGTACAGAAAACCTGGTGAACACACATTTTATAACATTCCTAATGGGCCAATGATAAAAAAATGCATAAACAAACAAGTAAATAAATAGATAAATGAGACACTTAACTAATGTCATCCCTGTCACGTTATGAGGGACGAAGGACTCAAGGGCAGGTATTTTGGTGAAAAAGGGGTTTATTGAACTCCATGAATAGTGATTGGATAAACGCAAGATCATGAGGGATCAAAAGGAGGAAGGGGAGCAAGGAAGGGCACAGGAAAGACAAGGGTTCGACGTCAATGAGCAGACTGTGGACAAGACAAACAGGTACTTAAATATTAAGACTAACGAGGGGTAACAAGTAATAGGCGTGACTCATTAGTGCCACGTTAGGGAGCAGACAGGATGGTCAGGCAGGCAGCATGTGACACGCCCCTATGCATTTCAAGGGATCTCTCATATGACGACCTGAATATTTGTCACCATGTCTTTGCGAGCACCATGAAAAGATGGAGAAGTGTGGGGTGGGGTCTTTACACCGACAATCAAACACTAAGTACACTGATGACATTCTTCATCACCATAAACAGAGAGCTATGAGTTGAATTCATCTTTTTAATGACCCCCTAAGTAATTCACATTAATCTGGGACAAGTAAAATGAACCAAGTAGCCAATCTCTGTTTGAAATTGTCTGGGGAAGCTCTCATACCTGTAATCATCTCTATTTACTTCTCTAGCCAGTCTCACTCAGCCGTTGTCTACAGTAGGCAATACTATAAAAGACCATTTTCACTTCTTATTAACGATCCATTCTCAGGACCAATTGAATACTCCATTTGCATACCTGGAGTATGGCCGTGCTCATCGTTAAGAGAACTTCATTCCCATCGTTGAAAGCACCCAAATGCCATGTTCACTGGAGCTCGGAAACTGTTAGGGGGCACGGGGCGCGTGCTGGCATCCCAGCCCCGTGTCCCGAAGGGGTGATGCTTGCATATGTTAAACACTTCATCATCTGCCAAGCTGAGGGCTGCAGTCAAGTGGTAGGATTATCACCTCCTAATCCCTGCCTCACTCTTGCTGCGTTCGGTGGCACCTCCAGGGACGACTGGGTAACATCCGGCTCTTCAGGTAGCCGACTGCGTCAGCGTCTTCTCCTGCCTCCTCGTGCATAAAGAATGATGCGGGAACAAGAAAAGAAGCAAGGCAGGAAATTACACTTTCTCTTCCCTTAATCTGCAAGCAAAATAAAAGATGAAAGAAGCCTTTGTGCTGAAACAATGCCTCTGTGATCTCCCAGGGATCATACAAGCTATTGCTGGGGGATTTACTGCATTTTTGCAAAATTATACTTTGCATTTTTTATTAATTTGGCTGATGCTCTAATCCAGAGCGATTTGCATATATTTTAGGAAAAAATGTAATATAATATATATCAGATAGATGAGTTGTGTTCTAGGTCCAATTAAAGCTACTTTTTGGTATATTTTCCTGTTTATAGTTTGAATGTAGTGCTAAAAAACAACTTTTTATTCTCTTTACATGGTTGCTATGCTTAATGTGTGTGTGTAGGTGTGCGTGTGTGTGTGTGTCTGTGTATTGCACCGAGGT
>JABFEB020000035.1:18886684-18904042 GCA_019775895.2 Stomatorhinus ivindoensis | reverse complement strand
TTCTATAACATGCATACAGGACAGTGCTCCTTTCTATAACATGCATGCAAGACAGTACTCCTTTCTATAACATGCATACAGGACAGTGCTCCTTTCTATAACATGCATACAGGACAGTGCTCCTTTCTATAACATGCATGCAAGACAGTACTCCTTTCTATAACATGCATGCAGAGCAGTGCCCCTTCCCATGGTATGCATGCAGGACAGTCCTCCTTCCCATGGTATGCATGCAGGACAGTGCTCCATTCCATGGTATGCATGAAGGACAGTGCCCCTTCCCATGACACGCATACAGGACAGTGCCCCTCTCCATGAGGAAATTCCTCTAATTAACAAGGATATCCACATATTTTTGGCCATATAGCGCACTGTAGTTTGGTCTCATTTGAATTGCCCCAGTGTTAGAACCGTATGTTATATTATTATAATGTTAGAAAGTTAGGCAAATATTGGCATGTTGGAAAGCTCTTCCTCTTTGGTCTACAATGGGACTTAACTCCCTGCCATCCATTTTACAATTCAGTATCCAACTGTTTATAAACAATAAGCAGTTAGAAGATGGATGGATACATGTTTATTACAATATTCAATGGAAATATTTCAATTGGTTTGTTATTTAAGGGGAATAGAAAAGATTTCCGATAAGTCATTCTGCCAGCAGGTATTGTGTATTTAGTATCATTGATCTCTCTCACATTGACCTCCAGCTATCAGACCTTTCAAACCTCCAGTGTTTATCAGCTGGGTATGTGTTACTCTTCTTATTTTAATATTCTTTTGCATGTTTGATATAGTTAAGCAGTCAAGTAGCCACCTGAAATATACCTTTGTACTTTGTCTTGCATTGTAATTGATGTGAGATACATCTACACAGCAAATAAATTTTAATAATTTTTTATCCACCACTATATGCTACAATGGCACTAGGGCAGGGAAGAAGAAAGACTGACCTGTTGTTAATAAGTCACAATGTATGTCTAAACTGTCCTGTGAGGAAAAGGTTAAGACAGAATGAATAGCAAAGGGCTCTGAAAACATTTAGAAAAAGCAATTAGGCGTCGTAACTAAAACAGAGGTGGGCAGCTAAATATTACTGAACAAAATTAAATTAACATAAATGGAGATGCACATGCATTACAGTGAGATGATTAAATTGGCCTTTATAAGCATACTGCACAAGGCAGGTCTTGAAAATAAGCATAGCAAATGTGCTAATCAATATGTATAAACTGTGTCATGATGCTGGTTCTGTTGACTACTGTTGTTATTATGAATATTATTATTATTATTATTATAGTTGTTGTCATTTTTATTATCATCAAAGACACTATGTATAGAAGCTTTCAGAAGACATATCTTTCAGACATTTAACCTCTGAGTTATCATTCAGTGTTTTTTCCTCTGGATGGCTCAGGAGAATCACCCATCACTGTGCTGTCTCGCAGTCTGAACCTTTGGCCTCAACTGTCTTGTTATCCCAGCACTAATGTGACTAATTATCACAGAGGAGGACCTACCCCACCTTCAGTCATGACCTAAATGTCCGTTCCATCCATCCACATATAGATATGCAGCTGGCCAGGGAAGGAAGGCACATTTTTATAAAACACCACGGGAGGAACAGAACCAAATGTAAGATGGCTATTAGGGGGGTCGCCTATCAGAATTACCAAATTCCATCAAAACCCAAAAGCCTCAATCACTGATGGCTGGAAGATTGTTGTCATGCAGGAACGGCGCACAGAACACAAACTAAAAAGTCAGACGCCAGGAATCAGGAAGCCACAGGGTTTTACTAACAGGGCAACGCAGACTGAAAATATAATGACTGGACTGGGGGAAACAAACTGAAACGCGGACTAAATACTTTGGACTAATGATGCCAACAGGAAACAGCTGGTGAACATGGGGAATCCACCTGGGGTTAATGAGGGGGCGTGGCACATGAGAGGAGCGGACGATCGAGGCAGGACACATTGTACAGCATGAGGGTTTGGAATGTTTTGTGAAATAAAATTTTTATTTTGAAATATGAAATTATTTCACACTACTCTGTATTACATGAAGTTGAAAATACTGGGTTTTATGAAATTTATTGTTCGCTGGGGATTCCACAGTGTCAGGCATCACCCACTAAAGGTTGTGACACTGGGAAGGTCATGTTCATTTCAGAGATTAGCCGCTATGTATGGCACAACATTTAGTTACCTCCTCTGGCAGCAGCTGTACGTTTAAACGACGTAACAAGAAAACAGGCAATTTGTTGCCCAAAATAATATAAATGTGTGCAGCAAATTGGTCTCCTTGAACAACCAAATGATTTAAAGAGTTTCTAGGGCAAATATGGTTTTCCATGAATTAACTAGTAGCACAAAGAGGCCATTAGGGATTAGAGATTAACCTAGCATGGACAGAGTAGGAGGAAAGAAAACCACAGATCTATACAGAACTGCCCCAACGTTTTAATATTTCCATAGGAAAATGTTTTGCTATTAATATTCTTTAGGCTGTTTGACTCATGACGGTGACTGCACTCTGTAATTAAACAATTACAAAAGCTTGATATGAAATTCAATGGCATATTGATCTATTTGGAGGAGGATAATGCTAACGGAAGCCATTTTCTTGAAATACATCACAGATTCTCCGACAGAAAAATGGCACACAGGCGAAAACAACTGTACTATGTCGGTAATGTTATGTTTAAAAGTCTCATCGCATGAATTCGACATTAACAACCATTTGATTCAATTCTGCTAAGCCGGTAAAATGCATCTTAGCATTAACTTAATGCTTTAAAGGCTATGACACAGGTGTGCAGAGGAATCGATAGTAATACGATTATGATGTTTTATTATGATCATCAAAGCCAATATGTCATCACCGCTGGTACAATAACATAAACAACTTAAAGGGAAGAGTTTAAAGGGACCAAAATAGTGCATAATTTTTGTGCCTTACAGCAAAAACTTTTGCACATTTTTATAAGATGCAGACATAATACACAGAGGAATAAACAAGCAGCGAGATGGATTAGCTTTTTATCTGACAGGAGCAAAGTCCTCAGCATCAGCTCTTCACTGTTACGCTCAATCAAAATATGTCATTACCTTAAATTCCCAGGTGTTGCTATCAAATTGCATCTGTTATATTCCATTTCTCTCCCTCCTCTGGGGCGCGGGAACTCCCCTCAATCACAGGAACATCTGATTCTTTAGAGAGATTGGATTGTTGTTGGAGCAGAGATGAGCAAGATAGAGGGATTAAGTGTTAATTGGAACAAGGGCACAAGGAGCTCCATGTACCACTGAGCACAAAATGAAATTATCAGTGTACACTGTAACTGAGTAATATAAAGCATTCCAGGCGAGTAAGAGTCTGAGAATTATGAAATTTTAATGGCCCAGATGACACTGAAGAAATAGCCAATTACACATGCATACTGTCATACCCCTGCCGGTTATTCATGCATCCCTCTTGTCTGGCCTCTCGTTCCTCGTCACTCCCAGCTGCCTCTCGTTAGCCTTGTGTTTGTCTTTGTACTTCAGTACCTGTTTGTCGCATCATCCCCAGTCCGTTTATTGATGTCGAACCTTTCTGTTGCCTGTGCCTTCCCTTGTATCAGTCCTCCTGTTTTGACCCCACGTGATCCTGTTTATTTCCAGCCTCTGTTCATTGAGTTCAATAAACCCCCTTTTGTTTGTCGCAGTGCATGCCCTCGAGTCCTTTGTCCTGTAAATCACGACATAGACAATGCCAGATTGGGAATAATCTGTAAAGATAGTAAAAAATATCTGAAAGTAATCCTTTGTACATTGGAGCACTATAGTGGAGTAAAAGTCGCAATGTAATCCACTAACTGAACAGCATTCATGATTGCAATATGTGATAAGAATGCCTTTGGCCAGGGACCAGTCTTTATGTTAAGTATGGGAATGTATGAAAATTTCACATAAATCCACTGCAAAAATTTTCCTGACCTCTTGAAAACATCCATCCAAAAAATGAGTTAATTATAAATGTGACAGGGAAGGGTAAAAAGTCTTTAAATCAGAATCTGACTTTCTTGGTCTGCAAAATGATGGTGCAGTGGTTAGCAGTGTTGTCTTACACCTATGGGTCATGGGTTACAATCTCCACCTGGGTTCCAGGGGTGTGCAGTTTGTATGTTCTCCCCATGTCGTCATAGGACTCGTGGTTATAAAAAATGTGTGGATGTATGGAAGTGTTCTAACCATACACTGAAATGACCCATGGGATCCCTGCTTTAATTTTCAGAAATTTATCAGAATATTTTCATAGATCTGTGTGAAGGTTTGGAGGGTTTTTCTTATTAAAGCCAAGCCATTTTTGCTGATTTTAATCAAAGACTCCACTGATGAAAGGTTTCATCTCAAATGAACAAGTCGGGCAGCTGAGCAGGAGATTCAAATGGTTCCAGAAATCGTTGTCATTTGATTGGATGCTCTAGTCTGGATCAGCATGTGTGAAAAACAAACACCGTCACGCACCCTTAGCATCCCCAAAGGCAGACAGCTCACGATGAAAAAGACCGGAATCTAAATGTGCACTAATGCGTGTGTTTTAACACACCACATGTTATAATAACAATTATCTAGCTCTGTGATGCCCTCTGAAACCAATTAAAATCATAGAAAAAATGATTGGTTCTGTGGTTTGCACCAAACCAGTTAAAGCAGGATGTATGAGGTGGCATCCTTGATGAGTAGCTCTGCAATGACCTTGAGAAGGGCTTACAACCTGACTACTCCATCACTGTCGGGAACACCTCCCCCCTCCCTCCAGAACAGTGATTATCCCCAGGGTCTGAGACAATGCAGACATTTTTATTTTAAAGCAGAAAAATCTCTGCTACAGTATAGTATTGTAGATCTAGTTCCAGAATAAGGGTCAGTATTGATTCAGCTCGTCTGAGCTCTTCTCAGCTTCCTCTGACAGGTGAGTGATGCCCGGAGGCACTAGGTGAGCGATCCTCGTTTGAACAGACCTGGAATCCATCATCCGTATTGCATTTTGATCGATGGACACAAGCATAGAGGGTGTGAGGCGTGCATAGGCAAGTCTACTGTACTAGCTACCCATATGGAATTATGTCAAGCAATATGTTTAATATTTACATATAAGTGTATTTTTATGCTTATGATGGGTGCTTCTAAAATTCCTTAAATTTAATTTTTACATATGAATTTTTGACTAGTACGTGTATATACTACCACCCCACCCCCCCACCATGTATGGGGATTTCAGGGAACCACTTTCTGAGGCTAAATGGTCTTAAATATCTGCTGGAACTGGGGTTTGGCTGTTTATCCCCATCTGCCGGATCTATCCTCAAAGTTGAAAGACCACATGCATCAGGATCGCGGCTGGTTTTATTTTCTTACTGCCTAACGTTCCTCAGAGTCGCATCAGAAGCAGTGCATGGTTCGCTGCTATTATTTTCTGCTGTGCCAGGCATACCTCATCAGTCCAGAGTGGGTGCACAAGAAAGCTTATCCACTGAAAAAGAGGCCCCCATCAACAGCGTATAATGCCAGTGCTATTAAGAAACAATGCAGAGACGGCTGTGTTATTTATTGAAGTTTAATTAAAGGACACAGCAAAATGTCAAACATACATAAACAAGCAGTCTATGGAAGTCAGCCTGCTGACAGAAAGGAATTTTTGGTAAGCAACATCCTAAATATAGGGAGTGGGTTTGTGAATTGGGATTTTAAAGTAATATCTCAGAATATACTCCAGCAGCCAATAAATAAATGACAACAGGCATTCTTGCCTTTAATACAACAAGCACTCTTCTCCCTGAAGTCGCAAAGGCACACAATTCTAGATCTAGGATATTTCAACAACAAGCAAAATGTAGCCTCGTTCATCTTCAACATTACAAGTGGGTCTCTCTGCCACTCAAGTGTCTTCTTATTGGCAATTGAAAATATCATACTTTCCCTGCAACACAGGGAAACATATGAACATGAATACAATTTCTGACACCAGGAATTAATGCTGTGTAATTTAAAATTTTAATGAAATTATTTATCAAATGAAAACCTGTTTCAGTTCAGCCATTATCATCTTCCTCAAAAACGGCTAAATTTCTTAGAAGTTTACTTGACAGAAAGGGACACCCAGTAATTTGTCGCAGCATGACGCGCTTGAAGAACAGGCAGACAGTTATGACACATGCCATTTCAAGTCAGAATCTTCTGTGACTGCATTACCCATACTGCATGATGAGATATAGAAACATTTTGGAATTGAACTGATTCATCCTCCAAGCCATTCGATGGTTAGCGTGACCTCGCTGTGATGGGCTTTGTCGAGAAATTCCATTTGAATCCATTTTTTTCCTGTCCCCAGAGGGCAGATCCCATGGCGTAACTGATGCACTTCTCATTAATATCCCATCCTTGTTCCAGAAGATTCCGCCTCCCAGACTCTGCCTACTCATTCTGCTTTTTTTTGTTTTTTGTCATGCCCCTGTGACCTTCCGGTGCCCCAGCTCTCACCTGTGTCTCTCACACCTGCTCCTCTCATTCCAGCTGGGAGATAGTCAGGTTCCTGCCCTCTTACACCATGCCCCGCTCTAACCTCCCAATGAGATGACCATCAGCCTGTCACTCTTCTAACTTTCGAGAAGCCTTCCTCCTTTCTTACTACCACTTCGCCATACTTAGTGAACTTCCCCAGTAATACTCGTACAATACAATATTACAGTAACATGACGTGGCTCCACATTTTGGTTTGATGACTTTAAAATGTTTGCTTCAGCATTAGCTATTGCATGCATGATAAAATCATTCTGTAAGATACATTCATGTCCAGCTCAAGATAAATGAAATAATCCGCATTTCAGGGGAATGACACATGGTGTGCTGCACTGAAACATTGATCATGCATTATGCATTAAAAAACCATTTGTTCTTTTTGTCACCTTTGTTAAGCCATTTGCTTCCATGTCTGGGTTTTACAACAAAAATAATTCAATCTGATTGGCCGTCACGACTGTGCTGAGTGATTGAAAGCCGACCAATAAGCTCGAGGGAGAGGAATCCTTGTTTGACCCAAGGGTGCCCTCTCTGCTCTTATAATTATGAGGATGATGGGGGTGACTGGTGCATGGAAGAAGAAAAAGGAAAATATGTCCAGTTAAAAGCAGCTTTTTTGTTACCCAGGACTTGAGAGCCTGAAGATAAATGAAACAAAGCTTCCATCTGCAGAGATAGCGTCAGGTCCTGCTGGGACGCTAATGGCTGGATGTCTTGGGACGATTTGTCCCATGCACTGGGAAGCACCTTCATGCTGCCCTCGAGGCTGTCCGGGGAATGTAAATTTCTCCTGAACCACTCACACATGCCTTGGGTCCATTTAAGCCTTTCTATTTTATGTTTTTCATTTTGACCAAAAAATCAGAAGGGCAGTTATACCACCAAAACTGGATCAGGCTTGTTATAAACCCTACCAGCAGGAGAGAGTGAGAACTCTCCACATTGCCTGTAGAGTCTCTCTCCATCACCTGTGGAGTCTCTCTCCCTTGCCTATGGAGTCTCACTCCATCGCCTATAGGGTCTCCATCACCATTCGAGTCTCTCTCCATCACCTATCACTGTCTTGGAGTCTGATCCTGAGCTTTTTCATCACACTGCTTTGCCTTACTGTAGCTCTTGTACCAGCGGCCACTGCTTCACTCCCCGTGGTTCTAGTTCCTGCTCCGCCCCCCCATGGTTCTTGTTCCTGCTCGGGACCTCATGGTTCTTGTTCCTGCTTGGGACCCCAAGGTTTCTGTTCCTGCTTCGCCCCCCGAGGTTCCAGTTCCGGCTGCGCCCCCTGAGGTCTCTGTGTCGCTGCTGCCACCCGAGGTCCCTGCACTGCTGCCCGAGGAACCTGAAGCACCGCTCCCCCAGGTTCTGGCTGTGCCCGTGGTTCCTGCTGCGCCACCCTCCAGGGTTTCTGACCTGGCGGTCCCTGCACCACCCTCCATGGTTCTTGGCCCGGCGCCTCCTGCAGCACCCTCTGTGGTTCCTGGCCTGATAGCTCCTGAACTGCCTCCTGAGGTTCTGTTTTGATATTGAGATATCACTTGCTTTTTCACTGTCGTTTGGTCATATTTCCTAATTTATGTTATTATCATGAAACCTTGCTTTCATATTTTTATGTGTTTGTCTTTACCCTGCTTCTGTGTACTTTCTCTTCCAATAAATTGTCACTTATGTAATTAATGCTTCCCCGTAGAGGATACATCCTCCATAATTTAACTATTGTTTCCTGTTCTCTCACAGAACTATGCTGCTGTTCCCCCACTATATTTTACTGTACAAGAAAATCAATACCGCAGCGAATTACTGTACTGAGACTAATAATATTGGCAAAAACTGGAACACCAATTAAAGCTAACACTGCCCTTCTTGGGTGTAGTTTACTTTGCTGTTAATGGTTATTTATGTCTGTTGGAAGCCTACACCAAGTGTCACTGCCAATAACCCCCGCCCCCCCCGAGTCCCATTTAAAGCAGTCATAATTGGCCAGTAGTAATTTGTGGTAAATGCTGTGGCTGTGACATCACCGTCATAGTACACTGTGGAAGATCCAGTTGGGCAACTGGGTGTAGACTGCTGAAGATGAATGGTGCAGAACAGTGGAGATTTATGTGAAACAGCTGCTTCTTTTACAGTGGGACGCACTGCAATCAGTTACAACGAGCTTCCGAAGCTGAGACAGACATTAGACTTAGAAAAATAACAAATGTACCTACACACACACACGTCCATCCATCGATCCATCTATCTTCCAACCACTTATCCAGTGCAGGGGCTCTGGAGGCTATACCAGGCAACACCGGGCAGGAGTGCACCATTGACGGGATGCCAGCCCATCGCGGACACACATATACAAACACGATCAGGAGCCGTGCAGCAGTAGAGACGCCACTTCACCTAAATTGATGTATTTTGAATAGAATCCAGAGAATCTCAAAGGAAACAGGAATCACCAAGCAAATAAGCAAGCTTACCTTCTGTCCTCCTCTGGAAAGATGAATGTAATGATGGATTTATTAAATGAATTATCTTTTATCAGTTTAGGTGTACTACCACAGAGCTAATTTTAGGATTTAAATCAGAACAGAAGCGTGAGCTTTGTTACAAAGAAGCAATTCATTTCACATGTCTGTGTTCTGCAGTTAATTTAGAAATGGCTCTGTTTTTGAGAAAGTAATTTTCTTTTAACTTAGTAGTCTGTCATTGGCTCCAACATCCAGTCTTTTATAGCATAAAACTGGGGCTACCTATTATCTATTAAGTATGTTAATGCATGTATTTGGAACATGAGAGTGAAGTCGTGTGAAAACCGGAAAGCATGCAAACCCCACGCATAGAGCTGGGCCGCTCCTTACATAATACATTAGTAAAATTCCCCTTTATGTATCGCTTTGTATTTTGTCTGCACATTCCATTCGCTTGGGTGAGTCAATCTGGTGTTATCAGACCAAAACAAAGAGGACGATTGATTGTAGACTTTAGTTAGATGGGTGAGCATCTCACAACAAAAGCAGCCTTCATCTTTAGCTCTGCAGGCTTGTCAATATTTGCAGAAGCACTATCATTTAAAGAAGCTATTGGTGAAAAATGATATCACACTTTTTTATCATCCTTCATCTGGTGTTCAGGGGAAGTGCCTCCTTTTTTATCAAATTTAAATTGCACAATGGTGCACAATGGTGCAGTGGTTAGAGCACAGTTTGAGTCTCCACCGTGGGTCCATGTGTGCGAAGTTTGCATATTCTCCCCATGTCATTACTGGGTTTACTCCAGTGGCCTGTACTACGAAGCGGGGTTACTGGCTTATTGGGGTAACTTGTCAGATTTAAGGTACCACAGTTTAAATGGACTTCATATTCATTCACTTACTGTACATTTTGCCCAGACTACCTTAAATCCGAAAGGTTACCCCGATAAACCAGTAACCCCGCTTCGTAGTACAGGCCCCACGTATTCTGGTTTTCCCCCGTAGTCCAAAAACATGCTGCAGGATTATCAAATTCTGAATGTGTGTGAGCGCGCCCTGCAATGGTTTGGAACCCAATCCAGAAAATGGGTGGATGTGAACCATTATAAACAAATACATTTTCATACAGTATATAAAATAAGCTGCATGCATTAATTTGGAATGATGTTTTTGTTTTTATTGTTGTATTTAATAATAATAAACGGTTTTAACAAAAAGCAGAATAGCACAGAATATAGCTGTTCAGTCTGGGACTGAAATAATAATTATTTTTCACTGTATCTCTCATCTACAACCTTGGTGCAATTTTTTTAGATATTTAGTACAAGGGAATGTGCTGGAGATTTTCTGTGACTTGTTTCCCTAACCTCTGTTATCTCTGCCCCATCTTCTCAGAAGGTGTTCCATATCCTATTATTTGCACCATGGGAAGCAAGCAGCAGGACCTGTCCTACTGGCCATAGCCAGAGCCCTACTGTGATCCAATTGGTTTTCACAGGGACACGCCCCTGATGTCGTTGGCTTTCAAGCATCCCCAGTTGCCCTCAGAACCAACTTCAGTGCACCCTGAAATCTGCGAACAAACTGCTGCAAATGTAATACACTTGGCTTCCCAGGATGAATGTTGGCCAGATTATAAAATCTCATTTAGAGTCACTTTGATATCATAAAGCCTAGCGAGGCTGCAGAGCAGGAAGTATATTTTAGGGGTAACCAAGACAAGATAAAATAAAAGAGAATCAAGACCAAGTCCATTTTAATTGACTCTTATCATCACTGTAGCATGGAAGGGCTACAAAGATGTGGTTAAAAACCAAATGCACTGGCCTGAAATTTGATTAAATTTAATCGTATTCAAATTACGCATTTCAAGACAAATGATTTGTTTTGTACGCCAGGTTGACCGAGGCATCACATGAGCAGGGAAGTATGAGGAAACTTGCTTACTGGAGCAGAATACACGCTTTATTGTAGTCCTGAACAGGACTAGAGCAGGCGCCCAGTGAGCACCAAATCCAAATACTCACAGTGGAAAATCAAGGTAGTCAAATTCCAAATTGTGCGGTGTTCACACGGTGGGAGATTTATACGATCTAAGAACATGCAACGATTGGACGGGGTACACACAAGACATGGGCAATCACATGCATGACAAAAGAGAAATGCACCCAGTAACAACAACCATTCAACAAGGGCTATTTACAATTACATACAGGGGCTATTTACAATTGCCCACGAGCATACCAGGACATGCTGACCCCCGCTGGCGCTACAGTATTTCACCTTTCAACTTTAACCCTAATGAGTTTAGACTGTTTATTATTATAACAGTCAAATTGTGATGACGAGCAATGTCACACACACCCACTTCTCGACACTGAGGGAAAAAAAACAGTTGAGATAAATCGAAAATGTTGAAACATAAAAAATTTCATCAGGGCCTTCCTCAGCTGATGAATATTCATTATCTTGACACGTGTGGGAGTACAGAATTCCCTGTAGCTACTCTTTACTAAGTAAGGTAATCTTCTCCTTCCCACTGACTAAAACCTTTACAAAACTCCTTGCTAATTAGCGAGCTGCAGCGCATGATTAGGACACCTGCAACTATTGGACATGAACTGATCTTGTCAAAAAAGTGCAAGTGACTAAATGCTAAATTAATAAAATATATAGCCTGCAATCATTTTGGTAAATATAAATAGAGAAAGAAAGAAAAAAAAACATGTTGGAAAGAATATGTGGACATTTCACTCCACTTTCAGAAACCTACCTTCTCAACCCTGCCTCATTAGAGTTAATGCTAGACCATCAACATAACCTGAATCTGAAAGTTCAGATGAGAACTTTGATATTTTCAAAGTCCACCTCCGGAGATGCAGGCTAGCAGAGTAGCTCCAAAGTCTGTCAGTAGAGTATTTATTTGCAAAAGCTCCAATGTGGCAAACATTAAATTCTGGCATGCAGACAATGGAAAAACTCACTAAACTACCTTGTGCGTGCTTTAGACAGACAGTTGAACAGGACTGGCAAGGCTGGATGGACAGATAGACAGACAAACATGGCAATTTTTTACAGTGTCCGCTTGTCAATGCATCACACTTCCCTTCTGTCCTGGTGATGTTCTGTGTCTCACGTGTCATTTTCAAAGCGATTGTTTGTGGTGTGATTGCAGTCCAGACAGACCGCAGGTTACGCATAAAATCTGGTCCCTAACTCTGTCTTGAACCCATTTGTAGATAACTGGGAAAAATAATAACACCGTACCTGAAAATAATAATTCTTATACAGTAGTAATAAAAGGAACTTGATACGGTACTGTTCCGTACCTCGATCTGATGAGCTGCTGAAACCACGTAATGTTTTCATGAGCAGCACAAGGTACTGCATGCATTCCATTGTAATTAACCCATTTTTTTGTAATATAATATGCTTTATGGCAGCTAGTTTGTAAGTATGAGCTGTCCGTAAGTCGAGTGTTCTTATCCCGTGGACTGCCGCTATGTGGTTGCCATGTGGTAGCTTGCCTGACACACACTATGCCCCAGATATAGCCGTGCCACTGAAGCGCGGACAAAATGCATATCAGAACTCAACAATAAATCACCAGTACCTGTCAGAAAGCATGGAGCTGACAGCACAGTCATAATAATGATGTATGGCTTGTTCATCCGCTAGCCACAGGAAAAGTCATGTGACTTACAACTCGACGTATCATGAGTGATCGTTGGGGGCTGATGTTGCTTGTAGCTGCCCATCCAATAAAATGAGCTCTACATGTCTTATTTACCCGTGCGGTGGTAGTTTACTCTGTCTGTTCTTCTGTTTTCATTCTGAAGATTCTGTCATGTCGTGTCATTTATCCTTTTTGACATGTCAAAAACTGCAACGAGAGAGTCCCATGCGTGCTAACTGCCTGGACATTCAGATAACAAGGACTAGCACTTGCTTAATGTGAGATGCGAGATGTGTGTCCTGATTATGGCCTCCATCTGAGACAGGCAGTCAGCAGACCGCTCATGTTGATCTATTACAGCTTAAAAGGCTAAAACAAGAGTAAACGTTTTGTTACTGTGGACTCTGCATTCAGTGGAGGTGATTCAGGCAGCTTGTAAGCACAGATGAGTGACTGCTGTGGGTGCATGATATATCAGGTGAAGATTTGTGTGTGGGTTAGTGGTAAACTAATCAGCATGTAAAGAAAGAACACATTTGTCTTAGCTAATGAGAGAATGTTACAGACCTTTGAATTCCTTAAGTGCCGCGAAGAATCTATCTATCTCATTCCTAAAATTAGAGAAAATTATAGTTAAACACAATGACTTCAGTTCTTCTGCGGTGAAAGGCCTGACTGGGTTTGATCTGACTAAGTGAAAGAAGTCTGTGTATCAGTGGATAATTTTTCATATCTATATAAATTTCTGTGATAATGGGTAATTTTATGCAAAATAGTAATGCCACGACAGAATTACAGCCTCTCAGCTTGTTTTTGATGTGGTACACTTCAAAGTTTAATGAAATGTTTTTAATCAGGTGACAATCATGTCCTTATTTCTTTGTTTGTTTACGGGAAGCGTTTTACAATTATAAAATATTGAATTTTCATTCATATTTTCATTCAAGTTTAATGATGCTTAGGAAACGGTGTCACATGTTACTTAACAAAACCACATAAAAGAAGTGGGAAAACAACATCGTATTTAATACTTGGGAAAAATGCATTGTAAATTGAGCATCGGCACAAATAAAAATCAACACTGTCCTCCAACAATTTTCAGCAGGTAATTTGTTTTTTGAATAATAACATCTTTCACTGGCTCTTCATAAATTCCTGGCACTTTAGCGGCTATTTAATTGATAAAAAGGTGCTTTTCGTGCTACACCCGTGTCGCCCGGGACTTAATTAATACTGGAAATCCCAAGCTCAATATACATGGAGGGCCAAGCATTGCTGGAGGCTCTGTCTTTCCTCCTCCGTCTGCTCTTCCTCTCATCAGCGTGTGTAGATTTCGCTCTGTAATCTGTTTGTTGGTTTTGTGCGATTTTGGATCCCCCACCAGCCATCTCAGTCTTCCTCCAGTCTCCATTCCGTAGCCCCCAGTCTGCAGTCCCAGGTCCCAGCAGTTACCAGTTTCCCACAGTTTCCCATTCTATGGTCTATGGGAGAGTTGGGTTCACCAGCTAGCAGTATGTGTGGAACTGTTCTGTGAAGGGTGCAGCACATTAATGTCAATTTAACAAAATGAGAAATAGAATTTAATTAGACCCCAGCAATATTTCCCATATATAACAGATCTACATTTAAATATCAAAACTAGGTAATTTAAATAATTGCAGAACAAATGGAAAAATTAATCTTGAATGAAAATATTAGAAAAGGTTATTGTATTCAGTGGAGCGTAGGTGAAATTTGTGATTGAAATGTGTTTGCATATATTTATGGTCGGAAAGTTGTCTGCTAGAATCCCCCAAAGAATTGATCATTTGTAAATTCTGGTGACATTTAATAATAATAGACGGTCCCCATCAGATAGCTAATACATCGGGTTAATGGTCCTGCTAATTAACCCAGCCTCTCAGCTGATTGCCTGTCGATTGCAGTTAGTCCTGTGTCCCGGACCTTTCATATACAGTGACTTGGACACCAAGGCAGAGATTCAAATATCTTCATCACAGCTGTTGAGTTTCGTCTCAGGAAGTGTGAAAATTCACTCTAATCGACAGTAATGCAACATGCTTATGTGATATTACGTGAAGAATAGTATTAGTGAAGAGATTTTAATAACCATGGGCAACTCTAGGACTCAAATAATGAAACAATGGGGGAAAAAATTAGGAGTAACACTTTACTTGATTGGGCAAAAGTGATAACTGTTACTACTGAAGTACAAATCATTATAAATCATGAACAAATAAAGTAGCTACTTGAGATAAAAGATGTGTTATGATTCATTACTGAACATGAGATCAGTATTTGTTGGGTTATTTATTTATTCCTACAGTTCCTTAGTAGTTCCTTCAGTAGTTCACAAAGGTTTACTGAATTAACAGATATAGTAACAAATACAGTAAAAGGTTGAGATAAAACATGTCACGATTCATTAATGACAAATTAACATGAGGTCAGTATGTAAGACTTGGTCAGTAATTGTACAATATTATATTATTTGTGCCTTGTCAAGTAAATCAGGTATACTTCGAAGACTGTAACATGCTCATACATAATCTGTGCACGAGTTCTTCATCCTTAGTGCACCTACAACTTGGTGAAAATTTCATCCAGAAACTGCATTGCTTGAAAGGAAAAGAACATTTATCAGCGGGAATAGGACGACCCGAATGCAGGCTGTGGGTAACCGACCGCTCGCAGGGGTGATTATTGAAGGGAACAGGCAGGATTGCCCACGTAGACAGGGAATAAGGACCAAACAGGGGCCACAGGACTGAGAGACACTTATATACAGCATTAAGAGGGAGTGAATATGAGGCAGCTGTGAGAAGGTAATAGGAGGGCAGGACCAAGAGAAAAGACTAACAAGGCCCAGGAGTGGCTAGTTTAGGGCAACGCCGGAGAGAAAACGAGGGGATCAGAGAGGCGTGGCGGGCTGGATGTGACACATTCCTCCATATTGTGTCTTTCAATTTAATTTATATTAAATATGCAATAACAGTAATGAAATAAATAACAAACAATGGCTAAAATGAAACCCCATAATTTTGCTTGTGTCCAAAATAGAAATTGTTATGATTAAATGGTCATTTTTCATTAAAGAAATGTTGAGCATTGTTTTTTATGACTTTTTGAGTGCCTTATTGTAAAGCCAACAGAAAAGATTCTCCTTATAGCAGCATTAAACAGCATTTGCTCTGTGAATTAATTTTATATGGCTCAATGGGTAAATGCTCACAACTGCTTACAGATTCATTTCCAGCTTGAAATTTTTTTGAATTACTTGTTCTGTCTGGCATTCTGAGTCAGCATAAATATGCAGCATTGTTGCAATGTCGATGGTAGACTTACTTTGACATGGTTTAAAATGAGGCATGCCACTTGACTTCTGCACACTGCACTAATTAGAATGCCTGGGGCCTGGTATCAGCTATGAGTATGTGCTCTGTGATTATAGTTCTAAGACAATCCTGGTTCCTGTGCCACATGCTTCCGAGGTGCAGGACTGGCCTTCTAAAACATTTTCTGGCATTTCTTATGTACCCAGGGACCAAGGTGATGGATTAAACAAAGGAATAGAGTTCTCTCTCTCTCTCTCTCTTTATTGTACAAACACACTTCCTCTCTCTCAAGTTGTGCCAACAGAGATAACATCCTTTTTGAGTGATGCAGTCAATTTTTTTAAGCTAATGGGAAACGGACGTTGCGCGAAGGAGATGTGACATTAGCAATGGAAATGAGGCTAGACCCAAACCCAGATCCACCATATTAGCCACCAAAGTCACTCGCCCGTTTGTCCATTGTCATGACCGCGCTGCCGGTCGGGTGAACAGGATAAGCAGGCGGAAGGCAGCGTAGTCAAAAAAGGGGCTTTTATTCTCCGAGATACGGAGCACGGGATACAGGGTAGACAAAACGAAAGTAACCGGAGAGAGCAAGCAAGCAAAATAAGGCGAAGAAGCGAACTAACAAACCAACGAAACAAAATGACGGATCTGACCAGGACTGACTGAGACACAGAGTAAATGCACAGGACAATCAGACATGGATCGACAACAGCTGGTTTCCATGGGGAGCAGACACGAGGTAACGAGGGGGGCGTGGCACACGGGAGGCTCTGACAGGCGGATCATGACAGTCCATAACCCTTTGCACAGTTTGATTTTGTCCTTTCAACCATATATTTTATTCCCATGTACTTTGTCTGGATTTAAAGTTCCCTGAGATATGTCATTGTACCAGTCATGCAAACTCTAGCCTTTAACCTGTGGTCGCTTCTCATTTTGTATGGGAGTTGATTAGCAAAAAAAACCCATGAGACAGCCACACATTTTCTTTTTGATTATAAAATTCTACTGGCGGATTTGATATAGATGCTCAGTTTGATGAAAATGGGACAGTTTTTCCCCATTAAGATATTGCATTGAACATAGATCAATATCAAATCAGTGGTAATCATCATTTGACAAACAAGAAAACTAATACTGTAAATAAGCAAAAAAATTTAAACAAGTCCTTTGGGTCATGACAGGCATGGCAGGTAAATGATCGGAAATGCAAACGACATAGAAAATGAGAAAACCAAAGAAAGGTGAAACACAGACACTGTGTGTGTGTGTGTGTGTGTGTGTGTGTGTGTGTGTGGGTGTGGGGCGGGGTGGGGG
>JABFEB020000035.1:18853782-18867319 GCA_019775895.2 Stomatorhinus ivindoensis | reverse complement strand
AGCATATGATGCTATTATTTAAAGGTAATAAAATGGGCAAGTTGAATGGCTGCCGTTGGAAGACGAGGCAGGCTCATCCATAACAGTGCTGGTAAAAAAATAGCTTGAGCAAACAAATAGATCAATAAAAACTCCAATGCGCAATGAGGAGAGGTCTTGCCTGGCAATAGATGATCACTATCTAGCTTTGCGGTTAGTCCAAGTGCTACCAAAGAGACGTCCAACAAAACCCTCTCTTTATAGGAATGTAATTGGCAGTTATCAGTCTGCCTGTCCACAATGCACAATCCTGCCTGGCTTTTGAGGGGAGTGGAGGAGGTTTGCGAGTGTGGATGGTGAGGACAGTGAGAAAAAAAGTTGATGAAATGAAATGCTGGAGACTTTGGAAACTCTGGAACTCTAAATTGTGACTATAGTTTGAATTGAACTTAATCCAAGTGGACGTACATTGTGATCTCTCTAAATTCCCTGCAGTCAGCAGTGGGATCGGCAGGCGGACTTTGGCTCCCAAGAGTAAAACTGAATTGAATTCAAGTCTGCACTTTAATCAGAAGTTATGAAAATAAATAGCCCCTTTGCCCACCCTTGACCCAAGTGACGTCTCCCAAGCCATGTGGATAGAACATCTTAAAGAACGCTGGTGGCATTGTCCGCCAGTCCGCCTTTGAGCATCTGGAAGCTTCACCACTGCAGTCAGCAGTCTTGGCTTCTTTTATAGCCGTTTGTTCCAGTGTCTGTGTGCTGCTCATTCATACCATTTTCCAGGGATCATCAGGGTATCCCTTGACTTTTGCTTGAACAGTGTACAGTTTTATTATTATTCTGCAGAATTGATTCAGTTGTGAGTTAGCTTTTTGACATTTTTGGAATTACACTGTATCATTCAGATAATGCGGATTTATGGTTCATTAAGCTTATCTGCGAGAAGGAGTAAAAGCGACGGTCCCTCCAGGAGTTACAAAACTTGACATGCTTATTTTGGGACCTGTTCCCTCGTTCCCAATGAGGTGAATAAATGTGTGTGCTCCAGGAATGCTAGAGGATGCCATCACCCTCACAGTTCTGCAAGGCCGTCTCACATAAATCAGTAATAAAAACCTTTACTCTTCTCCCATTATTCATTTAGTATTCTTCTCGGACCACTGCCGAAAGGGGACTTTTATGATTACTTAGCATGTATTGTCCTTCCCCTCCATACCCAGCCCTGGTCCAAACTTTTTTATCCCAAAGAGATGCTGGCGCCTGTCAGATCAATGGCACATATTTCACCCTCTAAACCACAGGTCACCAAAATCGTGCCTGCAGGCACCAGGATGCCCCCAAGGACCACGTGAGTCTCCTGTGGACCTGTTGTAAAAATAGCACAACTCACCAGTCCGCAGCATCTAAAACTTACTTTCGTCCTCCTGCTATTTTTCTTTAATCACATTTACATTTATATAGTATCATTAATCATGAATAATAATACATAACTAAAGGTAAACTGACCAAATTTGTTATTTAAGAAGAGTGTATAAAAATGGGTAGCCTATCTAATATATAACGTGTGGTCCAGTACCTGTGAAGTAGCTCTCAGTTTCAAAAGGGTTGGTGACCCCTGCTCTAAACCACACAGGGCATAAATGCCGCATCTCAAAGTCTTAATTAACCATGGTCACACAGTCCCAGTGATAACATCTCTAAACCCTTCCTTCGCAATGCCTGGCAACTAAGTCAATCTAAAACTCCATTTATTAGATATTTATTATTACATTACTCACACATGCAAACAATGGCAGGGGGGATATTTTTAATGACTTCCATTTACTATAAAAATTGCACCCATTTTCAACCCATGCTGAAATTGCTGATATTTTTCCAAAAGGATCTCTCACTGACTTCATCCTAACACTTATTTTTTGATGGCATTTTCTTCTGTATTTCTTAATATTGACACTATATGCGGTCTTGTGAAGTTAAGCGGCTTGTAACTCATCATAACCCTTTTAACCATTAGCATATTTCATGTTACTGTAATTATTTATTGCTCCAAGATTGCTATTCGTGAGTTAGAGTTCGCACGATTTTATGCAGTATTGTCTACTCCAAGGTGAGTGCAAATCGGTGTAATGCGCTACAAAAAAAAATTAAGGACACAATTAAAAATACCGAAAATAAACTGCTAGCCGCAGGGGCAGCTGATTTCCAGCATCTAGATAAGACATCAAAGAACAGATTAATCTGAATTCTTTTTGATTTCATATTTCCTGCTGACATCTGCACATGAATCCTGATGTCAGGTCTTCAAAGATCATTACCTTCTATTCCATTTCTGGTGATGGGTACCACAGAAGCTGAACAGGAGTCTATTTAATCATACTGATCCTGTATTAGATTTTAGAAACCTAATTTACATCTTATTAAAAGCACTAAATGAAATTAAATAAATTTTCCTCTGCCTTCTGCTTTTCAGACTGTAACACAAGCTCCGGCCGTGTCTTAGTTAAGCCCAGATGAGAAAATTGTCTTGGATCTTAGGCCAAGAGGACTGCTGATCATATTTGCTTGATAAAGTTCTGATAATTTTCTGTGTTTTAATGGAATAGGTGAGATACCTGCCAGCCAGTTCGATTCATATCAGTTCAATTCATAATATGCTGCAAAACGACACCCCAGTAATAATCTACATTAATGAGCTAGTAATTGTTTCTTGTTCAGGTGCTTGTTTATATTTGTATAGCGCATATAAGATTTTTTGTAATGCATGTTTAGGATGGAAATGATCATTTGCTCTACATTGTATTGTATATTTGAATTTTAAGAACATAATCACATTAATATTGCTGTCTTTATATTTATATGAATTGCACAATAGCAGTAAATAATATTATTCTCTTCACAGATCACCTTTGTGTTAATTTGGTCAATAAATACAGTACTGTGTCTTAGACAGTCAAAGTTAAATATTCTGTTTAAATGAATTTCATGCTGGTGTAAAATTATGATAAGATGTCTGTTAAAATGTGTCAGCTTAGCCATTTCAAAACCTCTCCTTAAATCACCCCTATTTTTGCAGTAACCTTTGAAGCAGCCAGAAATTTTTGGCTCAGCCAGTAGCACGCCTTGTTTGACTAATCAGTACCTCACTGACTTATTTAACTCAATAATTAATGTGCTGAAATTTAACGAATGCATGGAAAGGCTGAGGCGCCCCTGAGGAGACGTTAGGGAACTGAAGTCATTAAACAAGGTAGCAGTAACTTTTTGGAGACAAATTCTTATTGTTTTTTTTATTGTATTACTGTTAATTTGTATATGTTTTAATGTTTAATGTGTTTTTGTTTCTGAGCAAACATACACTCACTATGCAGATAAATAGCTTTAAGCGTTTTCTTTGTCTGCCTAAGAGTTTTGCACAATACTTTATTCTGGATATTAACTGAACAGGGAGTAAAGATCTAATGCATTCCGAAATGGAAATTCTACGAGACAAACATGACATGTGAAATAAGCTATATTTTCATCTCTGTGTATTTGCAAAACTTTTCACAGACCTTGATGCTTAAGTTCAGTTGGCCTGACTGATAAGCCGCTTGCCTAAAGCCAAATCCCTCACTGTGTTTGCAGCTTGCGGGTTTCCTTGGGCATTCCGGGTTCCTCCCCTAGTCCAAAGACATGTTCCTGTAGGTTAACTGCTATATTTGTTAATAACAGCAACACTTTATTGATCCGTCGTGGCTAAATTTTCCTTTCATCTACTTTTTCTTGCTTTCTGTTGACATACGGACAGGTGAGAACAAGCTTGGAGCTGGAGCTCAAAGACCTGACTATTGTACCAAGGCCAGATTCAAACCAGTAACCTTCTATCACAGGCACAGAGGCTTAGCTCACTGAGCCACATGCTGTGAGACTTTGGATGAAAATGTCAGCACCTACATAGCTGCAATGCCTATATGAAATCTTATGTAAAAATCCAATTAGGATTTTCAGAAGGACTAACACATGATGCAAAATGAACAACAAAGAAACCCTGCCATCATATGGTATGAGATCAAAAGTAAAAGCAAGCCTGGAAGGCGGTGACGCATTTCCTGCCCTAACAGCATCCCTGCCTTTTCGTCACCCCTTGTCTGCATTTGCTGTGGAGGCAGAAGAGTAACATCCCCCCCCCCCCCCCCATCCATAGAATTTGGATGTTACAGGAAATAACATGAATAGAGCTATGGATATTCAACTGCAGATGCAATCGAGACACGCTAAGTAAAGGCAGGCACCGTTTTGTTGCTCTATATTATAATAATGCATGACATGCAATGTAAGACGTAGAATATCACCTAATTCTATGATAGGTAGCAGTTATCAGAGGAAGGAACTATTTTGTCACACCGTGATGTAAATAACTATAATTACATGTGTGATCGGCCTCGCAGAAATGCCGTCACTCTCGGTAATAAGCAGGTGGCAGACAGCACTGCTGAAACTCGGACGAAAGTCCAGGCTGGAGTCGTGTCTGATATGGATGCCTGGATCATTTCAAGTGGAAAAACCTTAAAAAATGTAGCAATACATGCATATATGGAGCAATGCTTTTACACACACACACACATATATATATATATACACGCACACACATTTTTTTGTGTCACTCATTTCTCAGTTCTGTGTCTGAGATTTTATACAGTGTGTGTATATTTAAATATATATTTTATATATATTAGATATATCACTATATATATATATATATATAGACATATACACAACGTCAAAATTTGCCCCCCACAATGTAAGATAAACCTAATCCACACACATACTTATTGATTCATGCAGTAAATGAGCAAAACACATATGAGATCACAGGACTACAATATCCCATCTGCCCGGAGTGTCTTTCCAAACAGAACATTACTTTTCGCGCTGTTGTTATGTGAGGAAAAAGGCCATAATAGTCTTTTCACACTGGAAAAAAGTTCCTAAGAATATAAATACAATTCCTTGGACATGTTCTTTATGTTCGAAAGGGGTGACCATCAACCCCCACAGACACTGAAATCTTGGGAGAGACGGACTGTGAGCAGAGGCTGAGGTCAGAATAGTCAGAGAAGAAAATGCAGAAAAGCCATATTACACACTGACAGATGGCACAGCGGACCAAGGTTGGCCTTCATGAAGAAACACTAACTTTTAAAGAGTAGTGGCTGGTCCTCTCTCAACCTCAAGAAAATAAGAATAAGGTGGAAGTTAAGTTTACCGCTTTTAAATATCTACACTTCAGTTTCACAAACTGACAGGCAGAACCTGCGGATTTACTCCGAATCCTGAAATGATAGCAAACATTTTTTCTCCTAAAAAACTCCTTTGGGCACGTGACGTACAAGTGCTATGATGACTGGCCCATATATAAAAGTGGAACTACTGCAGTCTCTATATGCTCTGAACCACTTTCGCCCTGTTTTCTGGCACCCAGTCGCGTCAAGCATCTGCCCCCAAGCCAGGCAGCTTGTGACAGATGGAAGGTCCAACATTCCCTGGACTGACATAAGAGCAGACGCCCAGTAGACCATGTGACCTTCTCTTGAGTGTGCACTCCTCTTCATAAGGGTGGGGTATGGGGGGGGGGGGGAGTCACCACAGATGTAGCAGAACCCCAGATGTTTTTTCTTTGTTTGTTTGTTTTTCATAGCTGAGATTTTGAATCTGCTTGGCAAGGTTTTTGTCCATGCTGCGTCCATCTTTGGATGCCATGCTGGAAAGTTACCTGCGGCCGGCTTGACTGCCAACAGGAAATCCCGACAAAGACAGAAATGCAAATGTCTGCATGTCTGTGCTAGGACGTGTCTCAGGAGCTAATGCGAAATATCCATGCAGCGGATGACCAGAGTTATCACTTGTGAGTAAGATCGCACTGCGACCAAACCTTAAAATGTAAATGAAATTCAACTGCAGAAATTATATAAATATTGTCCTGTGGCTGTGAACAAGACGAAATGCTGGCTAATGAATTATAGCACAACCCCAGAGATCTGAATCCTTCGTGCTTTGTTCCCTTCCACTGCTTTTTATTACTGGTGTAATGAGCAGTGCAATTATATCTTTATGGAAATAAACATTAAGAAAATGAAAAATAACCCTAAAACAACACCAGATTATGCCAGCTTGTAAGGAGCCATTTGTTTTGATATGAAGTAATATTTAAGTGCCTCTTTATTATCTGATAGTAGGTCAGTGTTTACAGAACACACACATAGACACACACACACGTCACATACAATAAAAGTGAATTTTTCTGATGGAGTTTAGCAACCATGTTTTCCTTAGATGTGAGTAAACCGCATCACCTTGGTCTGCCTTGATAAGAGCTAAAGTTACTTAAACTAGACCAATAGTTCCAGTTGCTCCAGAGACTGGCTGACCCTACTGTCTCCTCTACACCAGATCCATGAAGTGGCCTCCTGGGATGCGAGATCCGACATATGCTGAGTCCTCACTGACCGCTTTTCCTTCACTCTCTAGTCACACTCCTCCAAAACCATTTCTACTGTATGTAGGCCAGGTGGCCAAGTCAATCTCCGTCGTAGGCGGCTTGGCGCGTCCAAACTTTTGACTGGTGTTATACACATACAAAGATACATATCAGGTTTGCCTTCTTCAATAAGTTGCAAGTTTGGGGAGGGGAGCACTTAAATCAAACCGGAGTGAAACCAATTTCCTTTCACTTGATCTCAGTTTTCTTTCCCCTTGGAAAATGATAATGTTCACCAACAGATGCTGCATGCTATATAATTATGGATCTGGAACTGCATTATTGGACTAAATAGCCATTCAGTTCTAGATAACACCTGCCACTAGCTAGTGTATTGAGTCAGATTAGGCTGAGATTACGGTTCCAAGCTGTTGATGCGGTGCAATGAATGGCAATCAGATCAAATAGAGCTAAAAATGAATAAGAGATGCTAGCATTGCTGTATGATTAGGAAGGCAGTGAAATGCGAAGGTGTTAGTGATTTCCTGCAAGAGTAAATCAGTAGTTGTTCTTCCTGGCATTGTAGTGCTGGTCTGTCACGTAGTCACATATGTGGGTTGCCAGGAGCTGGTTAAGCTTTTTTTTAAGTTTAAATTAATAGACGTTATAGCTCGATTTCTCAGTTATTCGTTTATTTAGTAGAGGGCATTAGTGCAACATTTAACCACCAGACACTAAAAATAAAAATGAACCAATGAGAAGCCCAGGGATCTACCTAAGAACAGCCCTGAGATCTAATGCAGACAGTAATGACTATTAGCAACTGTTCATATATTCATCATACTCATTCCCTGGCCTATAATTATTCTTCCCAAAGTAGCGGCCCGACCCGGAGATGCTGTTTGCACGGGGTGTCACGCTTCATTGCTGAGAAAATGTTTTCCTCTTCCCTCTTCAACTTTGTACTTAACGTATTTCATTTACCCGTGCAAAGTTTGTGATCATTTAATGCAGAGCCAAATAACCGAGCTAGTTAGAGATTATCCAAACAGGAGCCTGCTCTCCCCCCGCCGCTATGAAAATAAACAAGCTCTGTTGGCTGAACTCACTGCCATGACATCACCCTATGTGGTAAATACTCCCCGCTCCAAATCACAAAGGCTCGTTGCAGCCTGGCCGGCCGTGGCCAAACAACCGCTGCTAATTGCAGCGCTGCCCCAGCTGCGAGGTTCTCGTAGGAAAAAGTCGCAGCTGCTCCAGAACATAATTTAGCAATTGAAAAAGGTGCAGGCCCACAAAACTCTCCCAGAGACTGATTTGGATGACAAATACACTTGATAAGCTTTGCTATTTACATGCCCAGTCAAATGCATGCTTTGTGCAGTGAGGTGAAGATGAAATTACCTGGAAGCTAAATTGCGGATTCCTGAAAACTGCATAATTCTGATGGCATTAATTGTGCTTTTGCTCATGTTTTATTATTTGATTTTTATTTGTCCCAGCTAGTGCACATCCAACACCTCTTAATATTTTATGCGAAACGTTGCTGAATGGCAAGGCAATATTTCTGTGTTTATTGCGAATGGTAACACAGTGTCTCCTTCTCAATAAAGAGTTTATATTCCAACTTTAGGGACTTATGGTGAATTCATATAATCTCAACGTTTACAATATAGTTCATTATTTATGCAGTACAGTGTACGACAGTTCCAGAATGGAATCCGGTGTGCAGGCATAATTTTCACGGGATCCTTGAACCAGCAAGCCTTGTCTGTCATTTCGAGGCACCGAGATTTACATCTTCCTTCCCTCCAACCCACATAAGGGGTCCATCCAAGATGCGGAGAGCCCAGGGACCCCTACCTACTCTTCCAAGCAGTGTTTATGAATCTTCCATTAGACAACACAATACACACACACACACACACACACCCACACACTATCTTATGGGACTGATTTGTGTAAAACATCAAAGAAGTTGGGGGCAGTATACAAAGTAATCCTCTCTAGGGAGCAGGCCTCTGTCATTCATGTTGATAGCCATGCACTTTTTTATTTCGGCCACATGACAGTTAAATCTGCATATTCATTAAGAATATTCCCTGACATTTCACAAAGGGAGAGCTGTTTTCATGCAGTCTCGTGGTTAAAGGTCAGCTTTAGGTTTGCTATTTCTGACCTTGAGGGGATCTTCTCCATGCATTGAATATTAATGTCCAGGTTATTTGAGCAGGGTTTGTCTGCAAATATGGTTGTCATTAAAATATCCATATTTTTAATGCATTTTTTATTTCCATGGTTCAAATTTGGGTTCAGTTCACGGTTTAGAATGACAAACAGGATACCTGAGTAACATGGAAGGAAGGTACAATGGACAGATGGAAGGGTGGCCTTATTGGGGATGGCAGTGAAGATTTTTTTAACAAAAGCAGCAGGAGAAATGGAAACAAAAGACAGTCGGATGGGAGGGGGGGGGCACTCACAATTCCAGTGTCAGTCACAGAAAAGGCCAGACTGGGGTCAGCTACCAGTTTCTTCGACTGAGGGGCAACAAAAGTGGTTATGTAATTATGGGGAATAAGGCACACGCAAAATCAATGCATGGGCTCAGCTTGCCTTTCGACCCCGGTTACATGGAGCAATTAGCATATTTAATTTGTAAGTCAGAAAGACGAACACATGAGCGAACTCAAATTTCTCAATCTCTCTCTAAAAATCGTGACAAATTTGAACATGTATGTCATACTGTATGCATTTCCTGACGTTTAGCTTTCTGAATAGCTTATGTAATCCCAGTTTCGTTCATTGATTATGAGACCAATGGGCTCAGTCAACCTCCTTCCTGCAATAATTACTATTCTGTGGCATTGGTGGTGTGGGGAGCCTCTGATCTAAAGACTGGGGACTGTGATCAGGCTGAGATTTACTTCACTGCTGCAACAGTTTGCTTCAGACGCAGAGCCGTCCTTCATCCATCAGGTAGAAGCATACTAGGGGGGTTGGCATTGTGCCGCCTCCACTGTGAATCTGTTCACTTCGGCGGACATTGAAAACACTTAGATAAAGTGAAAGAGACTCAAAGACTGAGAAAACTAAGACATCAAGCGGATGGGCGACCAGTCGAATTTCCAGACGAACTGTCATGCCGGGATACTGGGAACGAGTGATAATCCATGAGGCTGCTCTCACACACCAAAGGGGACCTCATTTGAAAGCTAAATGTACAATTGACCAGAAATAAAAGGACCACATGGGCTCAAAACAAGAGGCTGGGAGAATAAGCAAGAAGAAATAAGGATTAACCTAACCTAACCTAAACTAAACTCAAGGAAATGCTGAGGAAACCAATAACATGTAAAACTGGCGAATCACAAGCAGTACCAAATGCACAGCACAAACAACCTAGCAACGGCACAAGGGTAGACATAGATATTCACAGATGATGAGGTGCCCCATCATGGGTTTTCCCTGCCTTGCGTCTGTAAGTTCTGGGATCGACTCCGGACCCCCTGTGACCCCGGATAGGGCAAGTCGTTACAGAAAATGGAGGGGGAGCTGAATTAAATGACCATTCATCGACCATTCGTTGAATAAAATGAATTAATGTCACGAAAAAATTACTCGCAAGCACAGAATTACTTTTTTAAAGCAGGATATAAAGCCAGAAATGAAAGGCAGAAAAAGAACAATTACACACAGATTAATTTATTTACATATTTATTTACAGTTTTCAAGATCAAAATCAAAGGCAACAATGCGAGGGGGATTCAGAGGGGGGTAGGACATTTGTAGACATATGTGCTACTCCTGTCAAGTCCAGGATAATTGAATCCCTAGTACTTACAGGTCTGTAGAAAACAGGCACTATCATTTTTTAAGAATTTTGGCATGGAATATCAGTTTTCATGTCAATTGTGCTCAAAAAAATTGGCCGTGACTTCCGTGCTGTAAAATCTGGGTTATCTGGCCACAAAGCTTGTGGCAATTGGCATAGCTCTCTGCAGTTATTATTATTATTGTTCTTACTGTTGTTGTTTTGTGGAATGAAAGTAGCAGATTAAATATCACCACTCAGAGTTCTGACTGCCTGCAGTACCCCAACATTGCCACTAGGGCATGTGCATATGAAAATCTGTAGCTGATATGGTTGTCAAACACCTTTTTTATAAATCTGAACTTTGGTGTGGATTTGACCATACACACAATCTAAGATCAAACTTGTACATTAAGAATATGTTACAAATGAGGTTCCAGATACGAGATGCTGCTTGCTTTACAATGGTTAAACTGATGATATTTTGACATTACAATTGTGCAAGAGTGATGCACATTCAGTAGTCAACTTTGAATTCTGATTTGTTACTGGGCCAGTGACATGCTGTACGATAGCTAATGATGCTGTACGATAGCTAATGATGCAGTACGATAGCTAATGATGCTGGACGATAGCTAATGATGCTGTGCGATGGCAGCATCCATGTAGTCGGGCTTCCAGTCTCTGTAGCGATCGTAAGTATAAACACATAATATAATGTTTAACAATATATTGTACTGTGTCATTTAACCAAATAAACTTGTATTCATTTATTTACTTTTCAATTACGGATATTTAGTCAGTTATAGTAATTATTTATTTACTTGTCATATCAAATTCAAATTTAACTCACAATATTTTCCACTTAGGACTGATTCATCAGAATGTAACTCCATCATAAGTTACAGAGAACCTGTATGGATGTAAATTATTTAATATGTTTCACTAACCAATGGTTCTCTTCCTGCCTTACTGATGCAGTTCTTTCTCTTAGCTCACGCCATTATCAGAGGATAGTATCACACATCTCCACTTCTCTTCAGTAATCCCTGCTTGTCACGCCTCTTGTCTGCCCATATTAATACACAAAGCTGTAAATGCTCTAGGCTTCAGATAATTGATCCCCATGTAGCACTCAACTGGCACTTGGTTGAAAATGAGAATGGACTCATTGACAGCTCCGGAGCTGCTGATTGTTTTGTCACATTCTCATTAAAGCTCTCCTCGCTGCAGTTATGTCATTTATTATTAGCCTTTACTTTCCTCTTTTCTATCTTAACTCTGAAATGCAGGCCAAATTCTTGGTATATTTTGGCTAGATCTTGGGCTCAGCTTGCAGATAATAACACATTTGCAGTGAATCTGACCAAATTGCTCTATTTCCACTGCACACACCTTTCCTGAAATGCCTCTGTATCTGTCAACTGGAACAAAGTCGGCATTCATTCATTTATTATAAATATTTTGTAATTTTATTGATGGCCAATAAATGGCCAATTAGGTAAGCCGAATTAACCTGAGTGTGTTTGTGGACTGTGGGGGGAAACTGGAATACCTGGAGAAAACCCATGACGATTTGCTATTATTATCTTATTATCTTAGACAAAAGACAAGCAGGCAGGCGATGAAAAAGGGAATAGTGCACGGAAAAGAACGGGATCAAGAGGGAACAAAACAGGTGGACTGGGGACTAGGAAGAGTACCAGCAACAGTGGAGTGTGCGAGTACGACATCAATGACAGGACGGGGGAACACATAACTGCAAAGCACTTATATACAATACTGACAAGGCAGCAAACTAGAGGCAGCTGGAGTGAAACAAGGACAGGAATGAGAGGAAAGACAAATGATTACCAAGCGTGATTCGATAGGACATGCCATGGAGGATAGAGCAGGGTCACATGCGCAGGGCATGTCATACTGTCCACAGGATTTTCTGAAGAACAAAGATCCAGGACCGCCTAATCCAATAAAAATGAAGCCTGGCGTTCAATCAGTTCTAGATGAGGGCAGCATGCGTAAATGACAGAAGATCGTACTGAAATCTGTAAATGCCTTTCAGGTCAGGTGACAAGCTATTTGATATTCTGGCAAAGCGCAGCTACCAGTTTGGCTCCCTGTAATGCTGAAGAAGGATCATTATTCAGTGCCATAATGACACTCCATCCATGAAGGCATCAACCTCGCTCAGAAATGCACTTTTATAAATCAATGCATTGCTACCAGGGTTCTTTCTTTTCTTTTGGTCTTGACTACATTGAGATTTTTCAGGGGCAGTAATTATTTAATGAGCTATGCAGCTATTTTGGAATGCAAAGGTAAGTCTAACCAATAGCTGACCTGGATGCCAGGTGCAGTTTCAGTTTTTTTTTTGTTATCATCATGTATTGCATTCCTCACCAATATAGGGATTCTAAACCTCTGCCATTATTATTATAAGTATATACTTACAATATATAAGAGCGGAATTAATAAAAATCCTTGCCTGTGCAACTCAACAACTCAAATGTGTGTGTGTTTAGTGATTTTTCCCATTGACGAAGGGCAGTGAAATCTGGTTTTTGATAGATGGGGGAGTCAGTTAGCTAGTACAATGTTGTCATTGCTGTTGCTGTGCAGATGGTGGTGCTGATCTTGAAGGGAACGGTCACCATGCTTGTTTTCAGCTCTGTGGATTCTGCCACCTTAACTGCCATTTCCCCAGTGACAATGCTCTCTACCTGTTGGAAGCTGCATTACATTTGGGTGTCGAACCTTTGCCTTCACACCCATTCATGCATTTCAGCGTCTCCCGACCAGTATTGTAAGTGGAATTCAGCCCTTTTTCATCTTTGTGGATGATGTTCTGGAATCAATGAATAAAAGTCCTATGAAAACTGTTAATCCAAAGTAATCTGTTATTACATACGCCACATTATATTCATGATTGGATGATATACGCCTGGCAGTCATAATCTGACCCTGTAGTGTTTAAAGCCTTGTTTTAGGCTGTAATCAAGAATTGCTAGCACATCCACATATTGTTACTCACTCGCCGCTAAATACATCAGAGAACCAATGAGCAAAAACGGTTGGAGAGATAAGGGGTCCCATTGTTTAAAAGTGCACGCACGCCCAATCAAGTAACTGGTCATCATTACTGACAGTTCTCCGAGACACGATTGCCGTCTCCTGTTCCCCTCACGGAGAAGCCAGGGGGGAGGGGGGATGAGGCTCCTTCTGTCAGTGGCGGGAACACAGAGGCGCAGCGTGCTGGGGGGGGGGGGGGGGGGAGGCCAGTGGAC
>JABFEB020000035.1:18822818-18842579 GCA_019775895.2 Stomatorhinus ivindoensis | reverse complement strand
GTAAAAATTGTGTCTTCAAATTGTTTCCAGTAACATACATGCTACATTCATGGATATTGATATCTAGCTGTCTGACTTTAATTTAAGCATTTATACTTGTCAACTGGCAACTTGTAATGGGATAGCAGGCGTAGAGAGTTAAGCGGGGTAGCACATAAGTACTGCGACATAACACTGTTACTTAATTCGAGTAAGACTTTGGGACAAAGGACAGGCTGTTGTTCATCCTCTTCTTCTCATCCCAGTTAGGTGCTTAATCCCATTACAATGGCCTGTTTGTGCTTTCAGCTTCATCCCCTTAGGTGACCGCGGTTAAAGGGAAAAAAGGTCACAAGAGGATTATGGTCGAGGCGCGATGACTTCAGCTGTCCGACAATAATCTTTTCAACGGATATAAGCGGGGTTTAAAGTCATTAAGCATTTCCCGACGGGTCCTTTTGAAAAGTACTTCCTCATTTACTCTGGCTGTCCGGAGGTTTATCTGGAATCTGCCTGCTTGGGTTCTGTGGGATTCTTCTGGCCTGTAGCCTCTGCTTCTGAATATTGTCCGATCTGCTGAAGCCGCTGCAATCCTCTTCCAGCCATCCCAAATGAGACTCCTAAAACACACATAATGAGATGATGTCTGTAGATAATGGGCATTTCTCATGCAGATGATGATTACCAGCATTGTCCTATAGCCAGTAACAGTTCATCTAATAACATTAATATTTTACATGTTTTATGTATGTTCACTTAGCATAAGATCAGCCAGTAAAATTGCATCTTTGCACTAACACACAACCTGTTAGCATTTCCTAATATGCCATAATAAGGAGACACAAACACTGAGAACATATTTGGGTTTTAATGCATAGTCACTCAGAGTAAATGATTCTACAATGAGTTGTTATTTTGTCAGAATACTCGAATACCGCAGCCCCCACTGACCTATCGGAAGCATTACTCTTCCTGGAATAGCTATAACCTTTGGGAATCCTTTCCTGGCCAGCATTAATCCAATACAACCCGTTTGCTTTCTTGTTAAATATTTATTCCATTTGCATACTAATTGGAATCCCCAAGTAATTTCCTGTCAAAGCCGGGCTGAGGCCAGGACGCCTCAGACCCCATCTTGCTTGTGAATAACCAGGAAATCTGCGAATGATATTAACTGCAAGCTCAGGTCCTGTGGGGGGGGGGGGGGGGGCTTAGGGTCCACCAACGAGGTCAGTTAGGCCTATTTTTAGACTTTAAAAAATATGTTCTTCATATTTGAAAAGTACAGCTAGATACCGATGGGGGACAACAACACACCTGCACCCACCTCATCCATTCAGACCTTAAATGGTATTAATCCATAATTTCTATAATGCCAATATTGAAAAGCTACTAGGATGAAGTGCTTGTGCAGCGGCAAGAAGCAGCTACAACTGATCTTATTTTAAGGAAGAGCAAAGTGTCCGTCAAGCAGCTTAATCAGTGGGTGAACGGATCTTAGCAGGTCTGCCCTCTGCCTTGTTAAGTCCTCGCACAGGAGTAAGGCTAGATGGGAAAATGCAGATTAAGAGCTCAGCCTTTAAACCGCATTACAATAAACGTAATTAATGCATGATTACAGCAGAGACACGCACTGTAATATGGTTCAGTTTTCAGTGCATGCCCATATAAGCATTATGATAAACACTTGGAATGTTGTTCCTCTTGTTTTTGGAATGTTTCAGAGTTGAAGGTGGTAGCCAGAACCTAATTAATTGCAGAAAATTGCATTCTTAAACAATTTTGGGATGATGTATCAGTGATCTGTCCATTGTAATTCTTAAAGTAAGTAAAGGTTCTATTTTGCTATTTTTTTAAAGTAGGTATACAGTTTTTATCTTACAGTACTCACTGGGTCAAGTTTAGACTCTTAGGCATTCGAAATGTCCTCCACCAGTGTTGATACATTCCTGCAGCCTGTCCTTGGCACTGCGACACACTTTAGCAAACAAGAGTTAGCATCGATGCCAACTAATGCTCACGAGATGAGCTACTTCAATCTATTCACTATGTGGGGCTTCCTCTCAAAATCCTTCTTTATTACACCCATAAAATAAAGTCCATGGATGTCAGGTCAGGTACCTGGTCAATGCTGCCACGTTACCCGATCCAACACTGTGGAAAGGTACCGTCAATTCTCTACAGCAGAGGTGCCCAATACGTCGATCGTGATCTACTGGTCGATCGCAAAGGTAATATGGGTAGATCGTATGGTATAAAAAAAACAGAGGATGAATGATGCTTTCAACCACGCCAGCTGCTTCAAATCTCTAGCAAGCTACCGAGTTGCCTAGTTAGCATCAAATTTATTTCTACTAAACGTAAGAAAGGGTATAAAAATGAATGAGGGAGCTGCCCCTACCATTTCCCTACAGAATGGGAGGAGGACTGGTTTTACTCCCCATGTCATATTTGAAGTGTGTTTGTCTCATCTGTCAGTCTACTGTTGCTATTCCAAAGAAGGGAAATGTGGAGCGGCATTTCCGGACTATTCACAAAAACTACGACATCAACTTCCCTCCGAAAAGCGAGCTGAGAAAGAGAAAGGTGAAGGAGCTAAAATCCCAAAAATGTAGAGAGTTGTATTGTGCAATATAGGTTCCTGCAGTTATGCAAGGTGCACCAGCATATATTGTAGATTAAATTAAAAATCAATCAAAAGATTTATCCCAAAGGAAAAATAAAAAAATAAATTATTATTATTATTATTATTAATAATAATAATAAAGAACACTCAATATATTTATAAATAACATATGTTTTGCATTTTTATATTAGATAGATCATTTTGACTTGGTCATTTATAAGTAGCTCGCAAGCTGAAAAAGCGTGGGCACCCCTGCTCTATACCTACTAAAAATAACCCTAAAATAAAAGCTTTACTTTGTAAAACTGAATGGTTACTTCATAAAACAGACACTGTATACCTACTGCTGGATATACCCTGTATATCCCTTACGTTACATGAGCACATTTTAAAAGGTATGTCCATATTTTTAAAAAATGTTGTGAATTGGCCACTTCTCATCATTTTCCTCATCTGTACTTTTGAACTTCATTGTCCCTTAATTGTCCCTAAAGCACTCTATACCTGCCAGACTGCAACATTCACCTCTCCGTCACATTGCTTCTAGCCAATTGCCTCATTTAAATGAACAGTGGCAGTGATTGGATAGTATTCAGGAGCTGCGTGTCGTGTCAGAGGGTGCTACTTATTCAGCAATCAAGTGAAACGCCCCGTTTGATATATAGCCCTTCCCACAAGGCAGCACAATGTGCAATATGCTAACCCTTGCTCATAATCAGTCGGCACTGCTGTTTCAGAAAAACCCTTTCATTCGCTGAGGCAGTGAGGGCAACGTGCTGTCAATCAGGACAGGATCTGGACTGCCAGGAGGAGAATGAAGCGGGATTCAGCAGCAAAGACACCAATCGCACACAGATTAATGGGAGGATGAGGAGTAACCTTCTCAGGGTAGCCTACCTAAGGTAGGCGGGGCTAAATGAAGCCCAAAGCCAACCATCCTATACATAAACTGACGCCAGTACAATCATGTCTGGACTAAAACGACAGTTCCTAAGAATAACCAAAGCAGAATGTACTTCTGACAGCAGGGACACAATACACATATCACCACGACAACTGGTGGGCGCTAGAATATAGACAGAACTAAATACATCATGGAGCTCCTAAACGTTTTATGACATCCATAAACGGCCACTTATCCCGTGTGCCTCGCTAACAGCAATGGCCATCATTCACTGAGGAATCCATGTAAAGAGACTTAAAGACTGTGCATTTTGACATTGTATATACATACAAATACAGCATATTCACTTAGACTATGAAACAATGATATCAGGTAAGATGCGTCTCAATACCAACTGCACTGATTTGAATCTTTTCATTTATTTGTTACATGATGTTAAAAAGAATTAGCGTACTCTAATACCAAGGAGCTGTTTCACCTTCATACTCCACACTTAGTACAATGATCAGAGCTGTCATAACATTTTTGGAGATGTTAGAAGGTTAATTTCTTATTTTAAAGATGAGTAAAAGGAGTGAATTTTCATAAAAGGAGATGAGAATTATCCAGTAAAGGGCTCTCTTTTGTCCTATAATAAAGTCATTCCAGTGTATTGTATCCTAAATCCAGTAACTCAGGTGAAATCTTACCTTTTCAGTAACCATGACATGACTGACAACAGCCATCGTGCACTGAATTCCTATTCGCTGCACGATTGGCATCATAAAGCAGACGGTTCATAGGATGGACAAGTGCCACGATGCAGGGGTGGGTGTAACTGTGCGGCGTTTCCCTTTAGACTGCCTATCTGCTTGCTTGCACAGCCTCAAGGAACCATCAGGGCAAAGACCTTTGAGGTTTTCTCTGTGCTTCCTAAAGAAAAAAAAACTGTCATTGAAATCCAGCTTTCCTTGTCAATATATGTAATGTTATCATGGGGAATGACATGGGGTCAGATGAACAAAAGGTCAATTAAAATAAGTGAGTTGGGAGCAGTCATAACCTGCACTGATGGGGAAGCCTTTTTAACCACAGAATTTTTAATAACAATATGCTGATTTATGTTAATGTGAATGTTGCCATTTGACCTCCTAACAACTGAATGTCATGAGTGTCATTTATAAGAAAGTGTCTAACATGTTTATACTAAAATTACAAAGGAAGACTGAATAGAAAAAAACTCAGCTGAGAGCCTTGGGAGACTTTAAAGGAGCGACTGAAAGTTTGCTGAAATAAGCATTGCTGTACCTCAGGTTTTGCACAAGTGCAAAAATTATACCGGCTATTCTGAGAACTCAAAGTATTAATCGAGAATGACCAAATTAAATTAAATAACTGTGTGTTTTAACTGTGGCAAGACGAAATTTCAAAATCCTAGAAAATATCCAAAAATAAGCAACTGTGGCAAAAGTCAGTAGTATGACATTGAAGATTAGCCACGGAGAACAGAGAAATTACTAGAAATAAACAAAAAGATGAGGTTATGGAAACTGACAACTGAAACTGCTATGCAGGTAGGCCTTAAGCAAAAGAATACCCAGGAAGGATCATGGAAAAGCATCAACAGACAGAATTCCAGTAAAATAAAGGAATATAGTAACCCTATGTTATATGTAAGGTGTTTGGCTTGTAAGATGTTCAGTCCTTGACAGATAACTCCCACACTCCTACAGTCTGGCCCTACTAATTAGCCCTATCAGGATAATGAATCAAATTACCAGCTAGGCTACAAAGGTGGTCACGTGCCCAAAAGCACCTTCAAGTTCTATTTTAGTAGAGGGTCACAATTAGCCTCAAGCCTCCAGCAGGAAGCACATGGCCTGAAGCGGGGGACACGCAGGGCGGGAGGCTGCCCTGTCGCATGGCACAAACTCGTGCACAACATCAGCAACGTAGAGGCGGAAATTTACCATTTTTGGATAACACTTTACATAATGCGGTCATCATAATGCATTATGGATACCTTCATAATGGAAAATAATTCATGCAGTACTATAAACATGGCTATAACTATTTATAAAAAGGGATAAGAAATTATAGGCATGTTTATGCATTCTGAATGCTCTATGAAGCTCTCTTCTATAATGCACGATATTTACCTTCATAATGCACTAATATGGTCCATAGAAGCCATTATAATGCATTATGAAGGTATTTATAGTGCATTATAGATGAGAGCATTCATAATGCACAATAAATATTGCTATAATTTGTTATGCCGTTCTTATAAATAACTATAGCTATGCGTGTAATGTTGTATCAATGCATTATAATGTATTACGAAGGTATCTATAATGCATTATACATTGGTGCCTTAAGTAAAGTGTCACTGATTTTGTGACTACAGTAGCAAGCTAGCATAATCCCCAGGAAACATGGGGAGAACATGAAAATTTCACATTAGAGAAAGACAAGGCCAGGAATCAGAGACTCCCCAGGGGGTTTATGGCTCCAGTGCTATCACAGTGACACAGAGCCCACCCTCATGCTAGCAGCAGTGTACATATAATCCCCAGCAAAGTCGCTCCACTCCCACACAACCCCCAGCCAAGCTGCTGCCGCTATTGCAATGGAACACAAACAGTCGGCCGCATGTCTGGCTAGAGAACAGAATGTTGCACTGTTTGAAAAAAATGTAGAAACGGCAACAAGCTCTGTGCTGTAAGTTGTCTGGGATAAGAGTGTATGCCAAGTGATGGAATAATGTAACCTAAGCATAAAAAAGGCTTTTCCCATAGGGGGTTTCATCGAGTCTAAATGGGCATAATTTTAATTACATTTAAGAGGAAACATGACCCCGCATGCCTCATGAATCCTCATTATTGTATTGAGTCCTTCCTAGTATGACGATTACCCTAATTACACTAACATGTGCTACCGAGTACAAAATCTTGGATAGTTAATATGAGTATACTTGGGCATGTAGCTAGAAGGCAGTGGATAAGCTCATAGCTTTATTGTTTTCATGTAGCATGGTAGAGAACAGGAGTCAATCTGACATTATTTTTTGTGTCACAAATGAGAGATACATTCGGCCTGATTGGTATGTTGCATTTCCCCGGCATTCATTTGTCTACTGTCCATTATTTTCATAATTTCTTGTTTCTGAATAATGAAGCATTATATTAATTGATAACAGGGCTGCAGAGATTAACTGTTTCCTATGAAAAATGTGCACGGAATTAATAGCTGCATGGAGACATTTAAAATTAATCAAACCCTTTTTTCTATTATTCGCAGGATAGGTTGATAAAACTTGCAGGAGGCCCATTCAAGGACGAAGAAAATTGTAACTGCCTCAAATCCCACTTGGGACAAAGAGGTTGGAGATAAGAGGGATGAGGATAGATTTTCAAGGCGTGATTGGGTGTGAAAGTGAAGGGTAAGCACAAGGCATCATTTTGGAAGTGATTTTCTAAAGTGTTCCAATGTCAAAAAGAAAAAAAATTAAAATTGGAAGCAGCTTCCCACTATTGTCAGACTCCTGCCATGAGTTACAGCTTTAAAATAAGGAAAATCTCTGGTTTCATGACAGAACAAGACACATCACATTATTAATGCCCACATAAATATTGATATCTTTCTCTTACAACATTTTTACTATTCACTATATGAAAACATGTAAGTATTGTTAGGATTCTACGCCACTCCTCTCCTAGATTTCTGCTTTAAATTCCACCCTAGGTCTGGGTCCTAGAGCAAAACGTTCCTTTATCTGCCATGTTATCTGGTGCTTGCTCGATTGTTACACATGGTTGTGCACATGTATAACCCTTACGGACAAACATGCACACGGGATCACAGCACGACACGCTCAGAATATGCAACTGAACATAACCTCTGTGCGTGGGGTGAGTCCGAGCAGGACTGAATCCGGTGATTTATCCTTTATACAATTACCCGACTTTTAGATACAATGCATATGACCGCTACTGCGACACCAGCCAACACTACTAATTGTCAAGGTTGCATGGTGAATTGATTTTATAGATGTAATTGGATTACTTTTTCTTCAGTGACAGCTACCAACATTATAGGTCCATTTTTCTTATTGTCTTATTTTATTTAAATTCCTTGTTTCCCGGTGCTCTCGTCCTCTGGAATTTTGGAATGAATGTTGCACAAACCCTGCCTCAGATTCACAAACTCAAGGGCTAAATCATTAAGCCGGAGGACTTCATAATATCCACCGTCAACAACAGTAATAATGCTGGCTGGCACAGTGTCTGCTGCTAGCGGGCCAGGCAACAGACTTGGACCATTAAACGGATCTGGCAAAGAACAGTAAGCTTATTGAACAGGATTTTATTTATTTATTTGTTACACAAAAATGTTATTTATTAAATAAATTAATATAACTCTGTTTCCAGTTTCTTTTATGTGTAGTTTTCAATGTATTAAATAATAAATATTGTGGATTCTTTTGTACTCCAGGGCTCAATTACTGTGTCTAAAATCATCTTCACTCTGTGTTTTTTGCCAGCATTAAAACTGTTTTCAACAATGCTGCACATAAAAGAAACAAGTGCAAATCTGTAATCCTTTGTGTCGCCCCGCATTGTTTCCGGCAAATAGACTTTATCGCATCTCAGCTCTGAGTCCTTGTGGGCAGTTCCCGAAATAACAGTCGAGTGAAACATGAAAAAAAACGGAGACAGGAGAGTCACCGTCTCCTCGGAAGGCTTCCAGGGAGAATGCAGCGGTGATGCTAATCAAATCTATAATTCCCCTGATTTAACACTGTCCTTCATAGTTTGCAGTTGTCCTAACTTCATTCTCAATAAACTTCTTAACTTTACAGTGCCTTAACGGGACATAATTTATTCCCCTGTGCTTGATCCTGTGCCCTCCATATCATTCTTATACTAGACAATAAACATCATAAAGAGGAAACGCTGCCCAGTTAGCTACGACTGATGGTCTTTGTGGCAGTGTTGATCAACGTGGTCACGAGAGATATCTATTTTTGCAATATATGGCCATAAAGTGTGCATGTGTGCCTGTGTGTGTCCCATAACCCTATGAGAGAAATATTTGGAAGAAGGTAGAAGGTGTAGGTAATCACTGCATAAGACACAAGAAACCCTCCATCCATCCATTTATTTTCCTTAACCGCTTTTCCTATTTGGGGTCACAGGGGGTCCGGAGCCTATCCTACAATAGCCCAGGATGGGGCACCAACCCATCACAGAATACACAACAAACATTTGTTAATATTCATGCCATGTTTACTTAAAAATGACAGCCACCTTCCTAAAATTACAGCACCAATTGGTGGGGTCTCTGTCTTGAAATAATTTATGGGAAATTTGTGCCATTCCAGCTTGGTTGTCTATTTTCAATGTCCAAAGCTGGGTTCACAACAAAGCAGCGCAAACCAAGGTCGATGAACGGTCCGCTCCTATTGGCTGCTGTTGAGTGTGAAATTTGTCCTGGAACATGCAGGCAGGACATTCAGCCCAATCAGAGAGCTCAGTTTCACAGACTAGCTTTGATGGCTATTGAACATGCTTTGATGGGGACCAGTCGACTCTCATCGACTCATCGACGGTGTGTGACACCTTAAAAGTGTGTCCCACGGTTTATACTATGAAATGTATCATAGTTATGGAACCAGTGACTGAATCATTCTCCATCTCCTACCCTATGAAAAGGGAAACGTTTCTTTCCTCTAACAACATTTCAATATGAGCAGCTGGCCAACAGCTGAGGTTTATGCTACCATATGTTTCAACAAATAGGATTGGATTGGTGTCCCATTGTGCTCATATGGATCAACACATTGCATCGCAGTCTTTTCCCGGAACTTTCCGTTTGGTGTAGATTTCTTGTGCGGGCGAGTGTTTGAGCACCGGAAGGGAATAAGCAACAGTAAAATTCAGACAAGCAGAACTACTTTTCAGGTTCTGTAGAGTGAAGGTTACACTATGACCTCTATAGTCTAAAGTTATATTTTTGATTTATGGTATTCAGATGTATGAGATCGAACCAAAGCAAATACAAGTTTCACACAATTTAATATGTCAATACTGAATGGAAGAGAATGGATTCTTTTTATATATATTTAATCAACATATTTCTGTCACAAATTTTAAACAATTACAAGAGTGATTCCATTCATTACAGATTGGGTCGGATTTTGCCTTTTTTGGCAGCTTTTATTCCAATCATATCACTAAAACGTGTCCCCTTTTGTTTGATTCAGATTTTCCTCTCATTTCACGCACCAAATAGATATATTTTATTTTCACTTAAGAGCAATTTCCCCTTGAAAGAATCCAGACCTGTTCCATTATCATTTTAACCAAATATTAATGGCATTACTGCGTTTCTTGGCAACAAACCCACATTTTGTCCGATTAAGTGGACATGCAAAGTGATAAACTTTCGGTACCCAATAAAGTATATTGTGAGTTGTTTGCTGTTCAATATCTTGAAGCATTAGCCAAGAGAGGCAAGTAACCTTCATTTTTGAAGCACTTTTATAGCCAAATGACATCACTGCTTTGTTTAAAACATAGTATAATGACATTGAATAATGTAAACTGCATGGTCTTTGTCTGATTCTGCTAATGATGTTTAATGATCTCAAAACATAAATATATATTGTTGCTACATAAATAGTTATGGACACTGCCGGCTTAGTGTCGATGGTGCAAATATAGTGATTAATATGCAAAAAATAGAAGAAATATACATTTAAACAGTCATTAATATATTCACAACTTACATGATTGTACACTGAGGACATTGTTATACCTCAACACAAGCAGGATTATTTAATTTGCTTTAATTTTGAACAAGCCAGGAATCTGTCGCCGTTTCACTGACTTCATAATCGTTCCCTGAAGTATTCAGTGGACAACGGCTGTCATCTACTGCAGATAGTCAAAGGCGTGGATTTGGATCTGATGAGATGCTCCTGCATTTGACTCCAGACTGCAGGTGGTTGATAGACAGATCTGAGGAGGGGAAAACTAGCAGCCAGCTGGAGCAGAGGTGCAGGTCGGGGTGCAAACTTTTATCTTAGGAGTCCGCTATGTAGGGCCAGAGATAGAGGGACAGGACAACGTTCACGAGAACTGCAATGTGTCACAGTCAGCGGCAGCAGTATTGGAACAATGCTTTTTCATAATATTTTCAGAATATTTTGTTAGAAATAATGCAAATTTTACAAAACTACATTTTACATTTAACTGTTCGCAAAAGGTTTAACTACACTCTCAATTCACAATTCATCTATCTTTCATGTACCTGTATTCTGTATGCTGTACATTGTAGAAAGTAACCAAACCAATTTTAGACATATGGTGATTCCAGTGACTCCAGCAAAATGAACTACAAACTTAAGTAAACAATTGATAGTAGGGTAATCAATATAAAAAATATCACAACAACATTACTGCCTTTAGCAAGGTATGGTGTGTAAGCATTTATTCAGCTTTGCTGATGATGATAATTCCTGCTGTTAATTTCAGTATCGTTGTATAGTTTGATATCTGAACTTTAGCTCTCACAAATCATATATGATGCCATAATGGAATAATATGATGATATTTGTAGTATTAGTTATAAATAATATACATTGGCTGTATTATCACTTAGATCTTTGTGTGAAATGAAATAGTGTCGGGTTTTTATCAGGTGGCATTTTTTATTAGACAGTAGAATATGTTGACTAAGCTGCCAAGCCAGAATAGTCAGTAAAAATGAATTATATTCTCTTCACTTTCGCAAGCTTCACTTTCCTGTTTCAGCTTTTCCACTCATTCAGCTCTGGCCAACATGAGAAATGCTATCTGTAAGCCATAGGCCAGCATATAGTAAAGAAATGAACATTACCAGGAGTGTGACAGAATTTCAGCTGCCCTAGAGTCAATTACAATTCATTTAGTGAAATCAGAATTTTGGATTGATATTTTGGCCATCATAGAAATATAAAGACAGTCAACAGAAGTGAAAAATGGTGCTGAATTCAAAAGAATTCCCCCATAGGATCAATAAAGTATACCTTCTCCAATCTTATCTTGGCATTTTGGATAGTTTACAATGAAAGCACATTCTGTTAACCTGGCCGCTTACCATTAGATAAATTTAAGTTACATATTTTTGTTGAAACCTCAGCTACTGGATCAGAGATGCTTATACATATAAATGTAATTTGAGGTTATTTTTTCAGTGCTTTCTTTATTAAATAATGCTTTTTTGTTGTTGTTTGTTTTTGAGATTTCAAAGAATGAATGAAAGGCTACTCAAGGGGTACTCTTTAAATTCTCCTTATGTACACTGACTCGGTTATAGAATATCAGTATCATTTGTTCTGTGTGGTCAATGAAATGGCCAGAAATTATGGAAGCAACCTGAAACCTGAAAATTCTGTTTCGCATTATTTTGCTAGACCCCTCTGCAAAACAATGTTAAGTAAATTAATTATTTTGTAATTTAATGCAAATTTGTATGTAAAATGTGAAAAGCAGTAAGTAGTACAGTACCTCTATGATGAATGAGAGTCACATTTTTAGATCATATGAAGACTGAGCCCTAAGGGATTCCCCATGGCTCAGTACTAGGGCCCCTTCTAGTTCTTCAGTGATATTATAATACAAAACCACATGAACCTGAACTGACTTAGCTACTGCCTAAATTATGAACCTTATGGAATTTTTAAATAACTCCACACCAGAATTGAACATCCCTACTAGGGCCATCTGCTACAATATTTATTTATTTTTATTTTTTTTACATCTACAGTAAGCCACCTTTACCAACCACTTAAAACTGAACCAAGTAGTTTCCCCAATAATTACTAGCAGATTCTGTTGTCATGTCCATAGGTCCAGTTTCTGTACGTTACTCATGGTCACAGGGGTCCGGAGCTTGTCCTTTTATTTAGGCATGGCAAGGCATAGAAACCCAGAAAGGGGGCGCCAACCATTCCAGGGCACACACACACACGCACACCTACACACACGCAGCCACGCACACACACACGCACTGGAAACTCCAGTTCATCCCAGCATGTTTTTGGACTGTGGACAGAGAAGCCCAGGTCCTAAAGGTGTGAAGCAGCAGTGATGACCACTGCACCACCATGAAACCTCTGATCCTGAGTCTTATATGTAAATAAATTAATTCCACAGAGGCCCAAGCTTATTGTTACAATAATTGCAATTCTAATTATTTTGCATTCTATATTTCTTATAATTTTTAGTGCATTTCATTTACTTTTTTATTTTTTTTACAAAGTTGATTTAATAACTATGTGCCTAAAAACTAGATACTGCCTGGGGTATCATGAAAGATTCCAACATATATGATCCTACAGAGAATCCATCTCAGACCCTTGTCGTATGTTGCCTGTGACTGAACATTAAGGTCATTTTACTGAGCAATGAGATTCTATTAAAAACACAAATCACTGTAAATGAAATGCATTTATAACAAGCCATTCAAGTGGGGGGTCTGGTGTTGAACACACTGTACACGAACCGTGAAGTCTGTCAGCTGCTCGCAGTCACAACACTTAGAGACACTGCGAGGCGGGAGTAACACTGCATTAACCGCCCGTCACTGGCAGAGGCTGCACATCGGCTCGGCCTTCGACCGTCTGCTATACGTCTATGGAGGCCCATGATATGTGCTTAACCATTGAGCAGCAACAGTCTGTGCATATAATTCATAATAACATCAATATTTTCTCATGTCTTCTCTGTTTATCCAAGGTCACTTATAATTTTTTATCTTTTTATACAGCTGGATATTTTATTGGAGCAGTTCAGGTTGAGTGGCTTACTCGGGTGTACGACAGCAGAATCTCTCTTGGGATTTACACAATTCACATTACGGCTCTGTTGCCCCTATAGTTTTATTGCTTGTGTGTGCTTACTGCTTTCTGTCCATAACTGGTAAATAAATTTAGCAAGGCAGCGAGTGGCTGCAGATTAAAATTAAAATAGTGTGACAGCTGGCTAAGTATTTATTTTGAAATCCTTATAATAGGATTTTACAAATCATAAAGCAAAATAATAAGCATTATACAGTGCGCAGAATGAAAAAGTGTTGATTTCTGTGATGGAACAAGGTCAGTGCTACAGAGCACAGCAACTCATACTGCAACTTTGTTTTTCAAATTATGTAAAGGGAGACGTATCTTCTTTTTATCCTCTATCCAAATTTGCACGTTCTGAGTCTGCAGAAGAAACCTATATCTTTTCAATCTCAGTTTTCATGATAATTTTTTTTATGCGAATAACATGATAGTCATCATAGTGTTTCACCTGCTCCTGCATTTCTGAACATGAACAAACATTTGTGGAAGCCACTTAGTTACAAATCACGGCAGCATATTGCCCTTTTGTGTTGCCACCACATAGACATGCCAGACAGCGACGTGGCATTATTCAGTTTAATCACCTCTGCCAGGATGCGGTTAGCCGTGATGAAGTATGTATCTTCAAGTGGGTTTCAAAATACAGAAAGCCCTGGGCTGGAGAGCTCTCTGATGCAGCCTGTGGTTTATTTAGCCCTGTGGGTCTGTGCAGAATCAAAGTGCGTGAGTGCATACCGCAGTATAATTCTTGCTCCAGGCTCCTGTCGTATAACGGAATATTATTGTGACTCTGTTCCCATGCTAATTTGCCTGCCAATCCTACACACTGAGAGATGGAGAAGATGGGGGACAGCAAACAACAGAGGAAGAGACAAGAAAAGCTGACGCGAGCTGAAGCTCCGCCCATGACTCTTTAGTAAGTGCAGTAGATGGAATTGATCACCTTGGCTGCCTTTAACTGTGCCCGGTGGACACAGGTTGCTCTGGTGACAGTTGGATTAGATGACATCAGTGGGTTCGGAGCCAGCACTAGCCTCCCAGGTATCAGCAGGCTGGGAGAGCTGGACTGATGTAAATAACTGCTGACTCCGAAACGAATGGGTGTGTAAACCAGCAGGCAGGGCAAGGCCTCTGTCATTGGCTTCAGTGACGCATGGAGGAATGATGATATCTCCAATAGCATTCTCAAAAAATAGTCACATGACATCTTTACACCACGCCATGTACAATTACCATACCCAAGAGCTTATACTTCAACAGAACTTAGAATTAATTATTACTCTTCGTTTTCTAGTGTCACTTAAAAGAAAACCAGCATAAAATTTACATCATCATAACCATATTTATTCAAATGAATTATCATAAAGTTAATTTACAGCTATTTTCCATCTTTGTGCAAATGTCAATTATTTGTCTCCTTATAATTTATTTCCCTTGTTTTTCTAATTGTTATTTGCCTGGTTCGCCATTGGCTGTCAAATTATAATTCCACTCTAATTCAACTGTTGACAATCAGCAAGTTACCCTCCAAAATGCAGGATCATAGGGACGGGGACCGACGTGGATTTTCTCCCCCCATATATTTTGGATCCATCCATCTCCCCAATAAACCAACCTTTGTATATAAATTATTAAGTCCCCCCAATATCAAACTCTGTTTGGGTGTATTCATCTGTAGCAAGTTTTGAGGCTGAAGCCCCACATTATCTGCAACCTGTTTCGAGGCTTTGAAACTTTTTTTTCAAATATAAGGAGACATCTAGTGGGTTTTGGCAGTGCTTTGAACAATCAGGGGTGCGTTACCCTAACAACACTAGCAACTTATGTAGTACGAACCATGCAACTGTGTCAGTTTCTAACAGGAGCTTTTGGGAAACATACCCCTGAGAATGAATAATTATTATTATTATTATTTGCAGTGAATGAATAATGTTGCTGGTATGACAGCAGGGTCTGACTGTGTTATGCTAAATAAATATTTTTTAAATATTAGAAGTGTTTACTTGAGTTTACTTGCATGTATTATCAGTCATTATGTTTTGGCAATAAAATATTGTGATGGATCCAGAGTGAACTCATTAATTATTGTTCAATTTTTGCCAGTTAGGTGCTACAATGCAGTGACTGCATTTTTGTGACCGTCTTCACCTGTTGGGGTTTAGAGGTGAGTTTTTAAACAGTGGAGATGTGGGACTGAAGAGAGAAAGTATGAGGTGTTGACGCCTTGGGGTGCAGCTTAACAGCCTCTCTGGGGCAATGAAGATATTTAGCACATTTAGGGTGTGTTATTGCCTTATGGCAGTTGTTTAGAGCAATTGGAATCTGGCTGGCACAATAATGATGAATGATACGAATATATTGAACTGATATAGAACTGAGAAAGTCTTAGTGATGAGAGGTGAAACGTTTTAAAGAAATTGAAAAAAGTCCAATTATCTTCGAATCAAGCCCTTAAGATTATCATGTCCGGGAAAACTGAGAACCTATACAGACATATTGATACAAATATAAATATTTATTCATGTGATAGATACTTTTATCCAGAGCAATTTACAACAAGGGATTGGAAACTGAACCTCCTGTGTGGCAGGTGAGAATTAACCCAATGAATAATAATAATAATTTAGTATTTTGTCATATCAATATTCATTCACAGACTCAAAATGTTCCCACACATCTGAGGATTCATCTCGCTTTTATAAAGGTTTTGAAGAACTGACAGGACCTCTGACACCTTGGGATGTATCAGACTTCATCAGTCATGTGATATCTGCCAAACGAAGAAGCTCCGACTCCCAGCTTTGAGTCACTGGGCTTTACTTTGATGAGACCAGCTTCAAAGTCTCAGTATTATCTATCCCCTCATTACAAAAGAGTAAAGTTTGAAAGTGAGTGTGTTTGTATGTAGTGGGGCCGCTTTGACCCCATTGCAGATAATTAGATGAGTATGAAAAGGGGTTTCCTTCATATTTCATTGTATTTCTTAAATATAAAAGAGCTTCTAGCTCGTTTGTTTGGAAGTGACACAACGAGAGTTGCAGTGAAATCACAGCACAGACCTACCGATAGCTACTCACTCAAAGATTAATGAACTTATCCATTGTTCTGGGTCTTCATGCAGTGCCCTGCATTCATTTGTTGGAAGTTATCTTATTTCTGTATTCTGCATCGAGAGCTACTCTGGGAGCTGAGCCTAATGTTGTACGTACTTGATGGTCAGAGATATTTCGCCTAGATATGTGTTTGTATACTTTTGTTATATTATGTGAACATTAATACAATCTTGCCATGTGACTTTCTACTAGTTTGAAAAGTATTTTTAAATATATCCTTTAGTAATTAGCATACGCCTCACAATTCTTCCTTATACTTTTTCCTCGTAGATGTTCCATAGGCCTTAGTTCAGCAGTGGATATTCATTTCATCAAAGCTGAGGGATTTACCTAGTTAATTTGGAGTTATTTCATTATGTTCATTTAGTTCATTAATTTATAGCTTTCAAATTTCTTATTTTAATATTTCTTTCTGTCTTTAATACTCACTCATCATGTTCTTTGCCTATCTCATACAACGTATTCACACCAAGGCCATCTGACGAAGACCATAGATAAAGGGCCCGCTTCCCTCAGTGGGGGCAAAAACAGACACAGACAGACACTGAACTCGCCGTGTGAAACATCTTTCCGTAACATCTTTATTCTGTCTTAATAAACTGCTTAAGCTTAAGGACCCTGCTTCATCATTCAGCTCTAAAAGAACCTGAGGCTTCATTGAAGGAATCTATCAAAGCTAATCTCAGGAATGAATGCTTCACTGGGACCCGCTGTTCACTTCTCCTGGTTACTTTATGGTGTCTCAGAACACCAGTCAATCAATTCCCTCTATTGTGACTTAAATTCTGAACAACAGGAGAATACATCCAGCTTTTGGGGTAGTCTCAAAATGACTTGCATTACACATTGGTGAGAGGACAAGAGCTTATCCTGGCCTTTATAAGAACTTTTTGAGCTGGAGGCAAGTTAGAAGGAACTGGGAGGTTCCAGATGTACCATGTGTTTTGACATGGCTTATTTGCCATATGCCATATTTAATCTTTTTTGGAGTTTAGGAATAAGGCATGCAGCCAATACTTTGACATTGTTTTATTAGACAAAAAGAGGTCAGATATGGTATCACTGGGTAAAACTTCTCCTTTTTTGCTTACTTACAGAATTTGTAAGAACAATGAAATACAAGTTTGTTGGTCGCAGCAACATCTTGACACATCGTGGAAGAACGATTTGCATATATGGTTAAAAAGCAGAAAAGCATAATGCAGCACCACGTAAGAGTAATTAATCAAACATGTCAGGTGTAAAGGGGCATGATTTTCTGAGCCAGCTCCGACGCAGTGATGTATAGTGGAGGAAAGTTCTGGCCCAGACCTGAATGTCTAGCTCACACACCAGGGGATCAGAGTAAACCCAAAAATGGAGCGTGTGGTATTGCCTGTAACGTGGGGGGATCTGTTAATGGATTCAGAAATCTACTTAAACACCTCCTGACCGGCCATAGTGAGACAGCTCTATACTTTTTTGACAGGTGCTTAACAGAATTCTTGCTCTGGGCACCGGGCAGCACTGTTAGAATCTCTCAGGAGGATCATTATTGGTGCGACGCCACATAATCCCAGTGGATTTCGGAGCACTTACATGGTACACCCTGGCGACTTGCTGTTTACAGAGCAACCTATTATTAGCATTATGGCTAGCTACAGTGTCACTCTGCACAAGGCCTTGAGGGACACACGTATGACATTTATATGCTTTGGTAACACTTTACTTGAGGGGGCACAAATAGCTTAGTTACTCAGTTACTACTGAAGAACAAGTCATGAAATAATATGGTTCCTGCATTAAATACTTGAACGGTCAAGACGAACAGACATTGGATGAGTATATAATTAACACTTAGTTACTGGTTAATTAATGCATTAACTAAGAGTGTATTGCTAGTTGTTTTTTTCTCTAAGTAAAATGTATCTGTTGCTTTTTTTGATCCTTTTCTCAGACAAGATAAGCATGTTGTCATCATAACAGGAACTGGAGGTGGATGAACCGCATCTTACAGCAACATGTGTGGTCAAGGCTGGCTCTTTCTGCGATCTTCAAGGGGAGCCACTCCTCTATATTTCTCACTGTCAGGGCAGGGATGATTTCAACTAGCCAGTCTATCTATCTCCATCCTAATTCTCCCAAACTACAATCAAAGTATTTTACACCATGGACATCAATCATTAAATCATGTGCCTGTAGGGAGTTGAATATGTTCCAGAGGACCAAAAACTAAAAAGTCAGCAACATTGACATGCAATATATCATACTGTAAATGTATAGCGTGTGTATGTATATACACAAAAACACATACACTTAAGGTCTAAGCTGCATCAATCCTCCATAAGTTCTCCATTATGAACTTGTCTGATTGTGTTTGTTACTTAAACATAATTAAATCTAAAGTGATTAAAATGGAATGTTTTACACAGAGATGCACAAATGCATGTATATAGCAATCACAACAAATAGCCATTACAGCAATTCATGGTACAAGGATGATATCATTGGCCTTAAAGCCACAAAAAATAATGAATGAATGAACAAATCAATGATTGAATATTACCTTTATATAGCACTTTTCAAGACACCCACAGTGTCTTACAGAACCAATGGGGAGCCACTTCAGCCCTCCACCTGGATGATGCGACAGCAGCCATTCTGCACCAGTACACTCAGCACACAGTAGCTCAGGTGCTGAAGGAGCAGGAGAGAATATATGGGATGATTAGGAGGCCAGATTTGAAAGGGCCAGAGTGGGAAGTTTAGTCAGGACATTGGGGTACAACTGCTACTCTTTTGAAAGATGCCCTGGGATCTCATTTTAAAAAGGTGTAGGACACAGAACACGTATGAAAATGTTTAAGGGTTTTGCCTCTAATATCCAGGGGAGTAACTTGGAGGACATGAATGTAATATGGTGGCTCTGTTTAGAAAAACATTGTCCTATAGGAATCTTGCCCCTCAATTTTGCAGCTGAGCTATTTTAATCCATACATTAAAAAAACATCTGAAATCAATACTGCCTTGGGTCGGCAAAAGATTTTAAATGAATGTGGAAATGGGGGGAGGAAGGTCACAGTGGGAAAACTGTCAATATAAAACAAATATAAAAAATCCATCCATTTTCCATATGCACTTATCCTATGCAGGTTCACAGGGGTCTGGAGTCTATATCAAAAGATACAGATATGAAGCGGGGAATTACTCTGGATGGGGAGCTAACATGTAACAGAGCTCACACACCATTCAGACCTATGGGCAACTTGGCAACTTCACTTCAGTATGTTTT
>JABFEB020000035.1:18809018-18822718 GCA_019775895.2 Stomatorhinus ivindoensis | reverse complement strand
GGGGAGCTAACATGTAACAGAGCTCACACACCATTCAGACCTATGGGCAACTTGGCAACTTCACTTCAGTATGTTTTTGGACTGGTGTAGGGGGTAAACCAGGGGAAACCACATGATGACACAGGAAGGTCATACAGCTATACACACAGAGCCTGATCTCCAACGCCGTGAGGCAGCTGTGCCTGGTGCAGTGTCACCGAGCCGCCCGTAGCAAAGTCAAGGACCGTTTTTACTTTAGTCAATTAAGCAGACATGCAGTGGATGTCTAGCACATGGCCAACAGCAGCAGACGGAAGAAATCACCACTGACAGCGAGAAATGAAAGAAGCTGCTTTAAAACCTGCACAAAAATTATGATAATGAACCATAAAAAACACATAAGAGAAACAGAGTGATCTTAGTCAGTGACTTACCAAATACACACACTTAATTCACCTCACCAAACACATACATCCAGCACATACAGCAAGCTGATTAGTCCAGTCATGGTAATCCTGAAATCCTGTTTCCCAGTCCAGTCCTTGGGGACCCACAGTCCACATTTTTGCTCCTTCCTATCTCCCAGTAGGAACCTGGAGGGAACAAAAATGCCGACTATCTAGCAGGGAACTCAGAGGGAGCAAAAATGCCGACTATCTGGCAGGGAACTCAGAGGGAGCAAAAATGCCGACTATCTGGCAGGGAACTCGGAGGGAGCAAAAATGCCGACTATCTGGCAGGGAACTCGGTGGGAGCAAAAACATGGACCGACTGTGGGTCCCCAAAGACTGCACAGGAAAACACTGCATGAAAGATTGTCTGTAATGTGTCTGTGCGTAAATGGAGAGGGATGAAATCAGTCCCCACATCATTACTGTACCCCGAACTAATAAGTTGTAATATATTATTTAGTTATTATTGAAGATTCTTATATAACTTCAGAAACAGAGTTTAGGATTCATAACAATGTTATGTGTGGGATACTGTGGCTTGGAACACATAGTCATGCATAAGGGATCCATTGGAGGTGAAAGATTATTCGGAGCATCACTCAGCAGTAACACTTCCCAGTCCAGTTGTGATAGACCCATCCATTTTTCAACCTCAGGGTCAGGGTCGCAGCGCATTCTCATGGCTTAGCCAGGAATATTTGCAAGGCTTCTAAAACACAGACATTCCCTGGTGTATTTATATATTCTGACCCAATTATCAGTCACAGCATGGGGTCAAGGACACCTCTTTGCAAGTGTTATTTCAATAGAATGAAATATAGAATGTCACAAAAGAGCTGATTTTTCCACATTTTTATTATGTATGGTCAATAAAAGCACTTATTTCAATTCATCCCTGGAGGTTTTGTTCTCTAAGGAAAAAGGAAAAAGTGAAACAGTAAACAATCGTACTTTAAAAAACAAAAAGATCTAGAGAAAAAATATGCAGCAAGGACACTGATCGCTGTGGTCACTTGGCCACTGTCTGTGAATGTTAATGTTCTTACAGGCTCAAAGTTTTTCGACAAGCACTTAGCTTTTCATTTTATTTTTAATGCAATGACTTCTCAAATGACATTTGATGAATCTAACAGGCCCTGCGATGGGCTGGCCCCCTGTCCAGGGTTGTTCCCTGCCTCGTGCCCATTGCTTCAGGGATAGGCTCAGTAGAATAAGCGGGTATAGAAAATGGATGGATGGATGGATGGATGGATGAATCTAACAGGGGCAGTTCTGGGGGGCCAGGGAGCCAGTGGTCCTGTGACAACATACATGGCCACCCATGCCCCCCCCCCAATTCATATGCTGCTTGGGTATGAAGTAAATTTATAATTATTAATAAAAATATTATTATTTGCATGTATATATGAAGGCTAAAATGTTGTCTACTGGGAACAGGCGAAATGCAAACGTCGAGTTGCTTCAGTTGGGCAAAAGCAAAGTCAACAACAGAAAATAATAATAATAATAATAACATCCAGCATGACAGTCTAAACAACAAATCAAAACTAGTTACATTCTTGTAAAAACTGTAAAATGCAAAACACTGAATAAATTGCATTGGTTTTCAATATTGTCTTTTGTTTCTTAAAAATAATTTTTCTCCAGTTGAAATGAAACGTAGGTCCTGTGGTGCGGCTAAGCATGACCTGTATTCATCATCTTCACATCATGAAACTTATGATCACAATATGCAGAATGTTTTGAATTAGCAGCATCCATCCATCCACACTTTTCTGTAACCACGTGTCCTATTCAGTGTTGCAGGGGGGTCCGTGGTCTATCCCAGAAGCTATGGGTGTACGGCAGGGGAAAACCCAGGATGGAGCACCAACCCATTTCACACACTCTTGCACACCTATGGGCAATTTGCCAGCTCCAATTAACCTCAGCATGTTTTTAGATTGTGGAGTGAGACTGGAGTACCTGGAGGAAACCCCACAATGACACGGGGAGAACAGGCAAACTTGAAGGCGGAGACTCGGACCCAGGTCACAGAGGTGTGAGGTAACAGTGCTAACCACTTCTGGATAGTAATCACCACAAATGACTCAAGATAATGAAGGTAATGGCAGTGGTTTGGACTTCTTTCAAAGGAGCCATCCAGACTGGACAATGTCTTCTTGTTAACTGTTTTCACCAGCAGCTAGTGAAGTCCTTTCAGAAGTAATCCAGAGGTTGCTGATGTATACTGTAGTTCTCCCCAATGAGGTACCTAACATAGACTATAGGTCACATGTTGCTTGTGGATGCTGGGAAACTGGGCTGACCTACGTACCATATGCAGGTAGCATGAGTTAGCATGAGTTAGCATGAGTTAGCATGAGTTCGCAAGCTTTGAAGAGCCTCAGACACAATGTGGCCGACAGAAAGTGAAGCAGGTGCTTCACCTTTTATTCTACAGAGCCCGCATCAGTGTCAATACCAGGCTTGCAGTGTCATACATAACAATGTCACATATGAGTGGCTGTCGCTCTATTTTGGGGACTGTGAAACTATGCACTGTGAAGCATAACGTAAAATAATAGAAAGTTGTCTTTTTCCTTGTTCCTTGTTAGGTGGGTATTACATGTTTCTGATTAGGAAGGCTGGTCTAGGGAACGACCACAATAGCACTGGATAATCAAAAACAGGCTTAAAATATAATGTGGAAGTGGAAAGTTAAAACATCTCTCTGCATAGGTATTACCTGTTTATTACATACAACTTTTACATAGTAGCTAGACAAGCTGTCAATTTTTGGTCATTTTATTCCGAATGGATAGGGATGTATTTTATAAAATCAATTTATTGTACCGTTAATTTTCTGTCACTTTTATTGTTTATTTTATTTAGAGGCTGGCTTTTCCATGGTTTACAGCCCTGGATGTGATGTAAATATTCAAACAGTCAGGGCAGAGGCAGATAAAATAGAGGACGTGTTTGCAAAGAGGACTGCAGATTACACAGCTGAGTGGTTTGGACAGAGCTGTTTGCCATTGATTTTCACTGGCAGAGCAGGGGAGAGGTGTACCGGATCAGACATGCCTCTGAGAGCCAATTTCAAACAAAGTCAACTTACCTAAATTGCAGGAACTCCCTAGAAAGGAAGGAAGATGCAATGTGACCGTAAGATTAAAATTCTGCAGCTGTTCTCTTTTTTGTGGTAATTTGCTGTTTTATCAAAAACATGCATGATTTGCATCTTACCTACAGGATAGGCATTACTTATATCACGGTAAATAATACTTACTTCTACAAATTTTTGTTGTTCAGAGTTTTAGAATGCACACTGCTACATCATACAGATAATAACAAAATTTTAAAGGTATGTATCATTTGCATATTTCCTTTAAGATTCCAGAATATTATATCCAGCTTTATTTGATTTATTATTATGTGTAACATGGGAAAATTGTGATGTAATTATCTAGCTACATAGAAATGACAGAAATGCTGTTTTATTCTTTATGGGGAAAATAAATCATTCTGGATTCCTCATTATGTATGTTTATTTAGATGGGTTTTTATCTGTGGTTACTAAGATAGCTTAGAATAGTAACATTGCATCTTTCATGTATAAATTGCTGTCAACAATAATGATATTGATAATGTCTGGTCACCAAAGCGGTATGCTAAACCCAAGTGCAAACCTTGGATGACATTGTCTCATGAATTTTCAGGTGAAAGTTTCCATTCTACAGACTGATTACTCTGAACGTTGTGCGTGACGCGCTTTGTAATTCCCTGCCCCTGACCAAAGGGTCTGTTCCTTTGGCTGTGGAGTGCTGTTCCATCAGCGGACAATCTGAGTAATAATCATACATGACAAAAGACCTTCTTGCTCGATTCACAGCTGGCCTTGTAGGTTGAGTGAGGCAAGCACAAAAATTATGTCACAAGACTGAATATGAATGCTAAAAATTGCATTCTAAGAACTGTAAAATTGTGATTGCCTTAGGATTAGAATAATTTCCAGGTTTTAAATATTCTTTACCAGAATCAACTGCATATCAAAGTGTGCTTGAAAGAGGAAGAGAATTTTTTTTTGTCTCATTTGCATTTATGTTTATCAATAATGTGATGGAAATGCTGCTGTTGCTTCATTACTGACAAGCATTGTGAACGGAGCAGGAAACAGGGATAATGATAAAAATAATTATGTTCTAATTTATTAAATGTCTTTTCAGGATGGATGAGAAAGTAGCCATTTGAGGACAAGTAGAAAAGATCATCTTTAATCCGAGACAGGAACAGTGACTGCCAGAGAGCCCTTCAGCTCATTTGGATGAAAAAAATCCATATTTTTAATCTAAAAATTCTAAAGGTCATCCTAACAATTTTACATTGAATGTATATTAAAATTCATATTGTTTTTTTTTTTATGAAACCTGACAATCCTTCTGGAGAAATAATGGTTTTAGTGTAGGTCTATTACAGTCTGAAAAACACATATTCCATGCTATCTAGTATCAGTTTCTTCCAGATTTTGTTCAGATATGTGAACACAGCATAATGTGAAGCCCGGCTGCGGAATTCACCTGTAATGAAGGGCCTCTCTTCTCTGTGATGAACAGCGAGCCCCTTAGGCTCGGCGGAAAAGCTGCGTCTTCCCCGAGAGCTCAGGCTGCCTCCTCCTCGACACACATACGTGCCGGCTTTCACATGACAGAACACGCCACTTCAGGTTTGGAATTTTGCCACTTGGTAACGGAGCCACGGGGAGCGTGGATTTCACACAGAAGGCGTTCCAGCCTGAAGCTGTTGCGCTTTTGACAAGATACAAGTGGGCTTTGAAAAAAACACCCAGCTGTACGGGTCATTTTGAATTAAGAAATAATGCCTCCTAATAAGATGATATTAGTGAGTAAATAAATACAGATGAGGACACCATGCAGCCGCAGGTGGAAGCACAGCATGTAGTGTCTGTGAATCGATGTCTCCTCCTGTGGATTCTGCGATGGACAACCTGCACCCCAGGCCGCCTGCATATCACTTACTATAAGCAGTGTTAGCTCTTCAAGTAAAGCAACTCACTTCTTATATCACTTTGCAGTTCACATTCGATGCATTTAATATGCAGATATCCCAATGGTAAGCTGCAAATCCCCGATGACCCCAGCCAGCGTAAGACAGATGAATAGATGGGTAGATGTATGGATATTTCAGTGACTAAGGATATGATTTTGCTTCATTAACATGTATTCATGAATTTTCAATTTTTTCCCTACTTGCGCAAAAAAAAAAAACTGTATCCAAAGAAATTACGCTATAACCTCATCTCCTGCTACCAGTGAAATCTTAAAAAAAGAAAGAAAATTAGACTTAATGCATAACTGAATTACATTTCAAGTTATATCGCAGATGATTTGCTTAGCAGAAAACAATTTGGATAAGCTTGCTTAATTTTATAACATCAGATCTCATGGAGAAATTTTAACTTGCAATTATCTTGAAGATCTTATTGTTTATTACCTATAACAGCAACCTGCGTCATCTAAGCGGGCGGCTTCTCTGATTTATGAAATGTTATCAATCCGAACATGACTCCTGTAATTTTGTTATGAGCTCTTTAAATCACGCTGACAGCCTTATTACTGAATCCAAGCAGATGGAATCATTCTGCAGGACAGACCATTACAGACTGTCTGTAATATCTGCCCTTTTTTGCGAGTTCATTAATGTAGTCTCCACTTCTATGGCAATCTGCTTTTTTTGTGGAACTTATTTCAAATAACTGCAGAATAGAGCCCGATTGAATGAAAGCAGCCCTTTAATCATGTCTCCTCTTCCCCGTGACACATGGCCCTGATTGTGGGAATGTTCTAGTCTTCAAAGGCAAAGGCAAAACAATGGCCACAACACTGTCTCTTATCCAAATAACTACAAGATCACTTAGTGTGACGTGATATACAACAGAGAGTGTTGTGACAGCGGTTTAAAAGTCTGGTTTAGTTGTCAACACCAGTCATGAAAGTTTTGGCTTAAATAATGTGGCAGTTCATGGTTTATATGGAGAAAAAAAATTTTTTTTTTTCTTGACCCACCGATGGTCAGTTTGTGGAGCTGAATTTCAGCACTTCTCCTGTAAGTGTCTTTCTAGGTACCCTGTGTTCATCCATCCTTCCATTCATCCATCATCCAGCCGCTTATCCATTACTGGGTCATGAACTTGATTATGCAGTCAATGTTTAATCATGAGGTTACTGTACAACACCATTTGCTGCTATTTAATAGATAAAATACAATGGCACGCTGCAACACAAACACATTGGATTTTTTTAAATTATAAATTGACCAAATATTACAAAAATAAGACCACCCTAGACAGACCCAAAGCAGACTTTGACACCATGTACACTGAAGACCCCCCGTAAGCACTGCCCTGAAGGTAACTGTGCCATTTATAAAACGTACACATCAAGTTCACTTCAGGATATTTCCCCGCAGCACCAATTTGCATAAAGACTAAAACAAAAGCACAAAAAACGACAAAAAACTGTTTGTTGTCACAGATCTGTTAGTGTTGACATTTTCATTCAGTTGCAACAAATCTCAAAGCTTTCTTAGAATTTGAAGTAATTTGCAATTTGAAAGTAAGCAGGTGAACATACTATATGCATTATTCTTTCTGATGTTTTCCTATATATCTGAGAACTAACTTCATAAATCTTTTGAGATGCAAGTATTGATCCGTTGTCTCAGACTTACCAGTGGTAACTACATAGGGTGATTACTCTAATAATTGTTAGGCGATGCATTTGAGTCATTGTAAAACACAGTTTGATTATGCCAACCTCGTTGAGACAGAAGACTAAAATGCATAGAAGAATGGAAAAATCTAGGCTTTAGTTTCTGTAATTTCTATGGCAACAAATAGCTCTGAGCTGAGATACCTTTAGAAAGTTGCTGCTTCATTGCAGGAACATAGTGGTTCCTGCACATTGGATCATGGTCCAACATAACCTTGACTATAAGATTCCTTTCTGAGCCCACATACATGCTATCTGGCCACGGCGAAGCTTCCCTGCCAGAATGCAATTACTCTCCTCACTTGTCCGACATTTAATGCACTGCCAATAACTGAATTGAACTTAATTTACTGTCTATCAAGTTCTCCCCTTCAACCTTTTGGAAGCATAAATAAGACACTTAAGACTTCTACAAAAATATTACCCTAGTGTAAAGGCACTAATAGTGTCCTTCTACTTGGTATTACAAGGCTCTTGTTGTATTTTAACACAATGACTGTGTGTATTTCTCTGGTTGAGGGTATCAGCTATATAAATAAAATGGAACTGCAAGGGGGGGGTGTCACACTGCCATGATATTTAATTGTATTAAAAGCCTCCTTGTCCTTCTTGGAAAAACTGTATTATGCTCAGCGAACAACAGTTTTCTAACTGCACCACAATTACGTCCAGTAAACGACAGGAGCAAAGAAAACTAACAATGGCGAATCAGCATAACAATCGTATTTGTCGCAACGGAAATTCAATCACATTGGAGCGAAGTGACAGCAAAACCAGGGAGCAGGATTCGGCTGATTAAGACTAATTGTGTTTCTGAGAATGACAATAAGAACGATGACAAGTCTCCGAAATCGGGGACCCGTTTTCCCACCAATCCGCCTGCCATCGTGCAATAAAACACATTTGAATGTTGATCCTTGGTGTCACAATGCACAGGGACACAAGTGATTTGTGTAAAGAACAACGCAAGAGTTAGACCTGCGTATGTCAGCTATTCAAATGTGGAATAAATGCACAGGCAGAATCAAGCTCAGGGGAAGCACTAGGTCCTGCACCACAGTTTTTAAGGAGCATGAGAGATACACACGGATACGGCGATTCGCTCATTTCTGACAAGGGGGATGGCCCAATGGGGGACACCCATGACCTCACACAACCAATCAACACACACACAAGTAAAATGTACACTTTCTAAAGGACATTGTTGCAGGACATCTTAACCATAGCTGTGAAATATCTAATTACACGAAGTGTAATTACAATAATATGAAATTTGAAATATACAAAAGGTCAAGCTGTCTTCCTCTTTGATTTGATGCCATTTTCTCTTCACACGTTCAGAATATAAGCAAAGCTGCTTGCAATGTGAGCCTCGCTTCCCGTCATGCATTGGTGAGACCCAACGCAAATCTCATGGGAGCAGGTGGTTTTAAATTCACTGTAGCGCAGACAAAACAGAAACAATAGGTCTTGGGATTTATTTACCGCTAACCAAAAGGATTGCTGCACACACATACAACACAGTCCCAGTGCTGATAGAAATAATAATGGGTGGCATGGTGGTTGAGTAGGGAGTGCAGTGGCCTCACATCATCGGGGTTGAGGGCTGGTTCTCTCCTCCAGCTCTGGGTGTCTGGATTTACACTGGTTTCTTCAAGCAGCTGGGTACCTTCCCATACTCCAGAAACATGAGGTTGAGTGAACTGGCTTCTCTGAATGGCCCATACAGCTTGATGGTGAGTAACTGATTGTGTGCCTTGCCTTGTGCCCTGTGTCTCCAGCCTCACTGACCTACTCTGCTGGTCAAGAAGCTGTACATAGCCCTGTTATAGAGACTATGGGTTATTTTAACGATCTAACGTGAATCGTCATGCACAAAGCGGAACTAACAGTTATGGGGCCGTCCAAATCCATTTTGCTGTTTTTACGGCGGAAAAACAGACTTTGCACCAGCGCAAGGCGGAAAGGGGTCCTAAACTCATTTAATTATACGTAGGCATGATTTGGGCATAAGTTATAAACCAATCAGAATGGCACGTCATCTGTACTTTAAAAGGCAATGGGGCATCTTCTGCTGCGGATTGCTATTACAATAGTGCGTTTGCCCGGTAAATCAGGTCGCTTTTCGCCCGAGGAGACGGACGTGCTCGTGCGCGAGGGTGAGAGGTGTGAGCCGATCATCTAGGGGAGAAGAACTATCCCATCAAGCCTTTCGGGGTGAAGCAGGCGTGGGATGAGGTCGCAGCAAGTGCCTTTGTTTCTCTTGCATCACCAGATCATACGTGTAGCGCCAAAAGTGGAATAATGACGTCAGAAGATGGGGAAAGCAGAAGCTCGCTGCTGAACGAGCACAGCGACTGGGAACAGGGACATAATTATGCTTTTGTGTGTGTGTGTGTCTGTGTGTCTGTGTGTGTGTGGTGGGGGGTTGTTAATTAAATTTTGGGTCTGCAGTTCGTGAAATACAAATAAAAGTGCAATCTTTGTTCAAACAAAACAACCTACGGCTTTTAAGTTGTTTTAAAATGTTCAAACGAAAAGCAATCGGGCTGTCATTTCTCTGCTCTCACAATTTAGATTCCTTACCAGACTCCAGACCAACGATTCAGCTCCTCTGCCGCCTGATCCCTCCTTGCCCGTGCTGCAGTCGGTGCACACTCCTTGGTTGGCATCGGCACATACAGTTCATCATCACGCCTTATAAAATCCTTGTTTATGTCCAACAGGCATCCATCATGCATGGCAGTATTATGCAACATACAACATGCCACAAAAAATGCCACGACCTCCTGGGGGCTGCATTGTAGTATTCCGTGACATATCTAAATATGTGGAAGGCATTTTCAGGAATCTGAATGTCCTTTCAATTCCAGTAAATGCTGAATTCTGATAATGAACTCAAACGATTAAATTTAATGATGTGGTTTATTCTTCAGGTAACGCTTTACATTAACTGCACCTTGATAATGCATTCACAGAACATTCGTAAGTAGCATGCAGGTACACGAGGCTTTTGTTGTCATTTCTTTGAAGTACGTAGTACGAGATGCATTTTAAATACACAAAAAAATATAGAGATATAGGGGTATATATCATTTGCTATTTACAACAGATTCTTTAAGGCGTTATACACATCGATTGTCTTTACAGCGCAATGTCATTTCGCTGCCTTGAAATACGAACGCGCCCACAATGCACCCAGCCACGCCTCACTTAGAAACCTCACATGTGCTTGGTGTGCAAATGAGCAATGCTCTGGTATGAAACTTCCAAAGCCACTTTGTGCCGTGCCTTGCACTGGTGGAAAATAGAGCCCTGTGTTCTACGCTAGGGCTGGCCAATCTTATCAAAGGGCCGGTGTGTATGCAGGTTTTTGGGATAACCTGCAGGTCAGCTGTTCAAACCCAGGTGTGAGGACTCTTCAGCCAATCAGTCCTCTAATTAGTAATCTAATTAGGGAGTTTCAGCGAAAACCCGCACACACACCGGCAATTTGCGGATAAGATTGGCCACACCTGTTCTAGGGGCTATATATAAACCTTATATGGAGACAACATGTTCTAGAAGGTACATGTAGCCCTGTTATAGAGACTCTATGTTTTAGAGGCTCAGTACTGGGGGCAGAGTGTGCCTCAGTGGGTTCAGCCTCTGCCTCAGTGGGTTCAGCCTCTGCCTCAGTGGGTTCCACCTCTGCCTCAGTGGGTTCCGCCTCTATGCCTATGGTTGGAAGGTCACCAGTGAAAGCCCATTCCTAGCATGTATATAGCTCCTTCAGCAAGGCCCTTAGCCCCCACGTCCCTGGCTGCTGCGATTTGTGGCTGCTAGCTCTCACCTACACAGAGCAAATTGGGGGAGGTGTAAAGAGAATTTCTCCATGGGGATCAATAAAGTGTCAATTATTATTATATAGCCCTGTTACCAATACCATACAGTATGATCAAGGGGTTATGCTCATAGAAAAGAATAGAGACTATTTATAAGGCTATCCAGTGCTCACAGAAAGAAACAGAGACTGTAGCTAGGCTATGCCGTGCTCACAGAAAAGAATAGAGACTGTTTGTAGGCTATCCAGTGCTCGCAGAAAGTATTGGGATGCTTGCTGACTTCTTTAAAACCTTTGCAAATGAATTGGTTTTATAATAAAAATCGTTACATTATTCATTTGTTTACAAACATTATGCATCACATTAGACAACAACCAGTAGTTTTAAGTATTCCATTAATATCAAGTAGTAATAAATTGATTCAAAAATTATAATTCTAAAAGAGCTGTTCTGAGTTAAAAAGCTAATTGATACACATTCTCATTAGGTGCTTTTTAATTAGTAACACCTTGGCGATAACATGAAACACTAAATATTTGTGTTCAGTATCCCTTTGGGAACCAGTGACTACAATTGTAATTAATAACAAAATCACAAGAACAGAACTGGATGAGTCAGTCAGAAAATGACATTCAGTAGAAAGAAAATGTGCAGAAGATGTGCGCAAATATGTTAAACGTTGGACTTCTTTTATGAAACCAATACATTCATTTTTACAGAATTAAGCAAACATCCCAAGACCTTCTGTGAGCTTTGTGTATAGCCCATTTACAAAGACTATATATAGATTATAGAGGCTATATATAACCCTGATATAGATACTATTTGTAATAGGGACTATATATTGGAAGTGGTTGGAGATTTTAATTCATATGATATTCAGTATAAATAGTTGGACTTTCAGATCCACACAGCCTCATGATTTAGAAGTTAGACTTTGTGCAGGACTAGGACATAGAATTGTCCTGTGGGCAGCAAGCCCTTGCCGCACTCCACCAGTCATTTTTACCGGGACGGATTTATGCAGCTCAATGCTTACAAATGCTACGTCAGGATTTAGAGCTGGTATGAAAATGCAAGATAAGCACGTATCAGTGTGAAGTCCCAACAGTGTCATATCTCAGCACAGCTTATTTCATACTTCTGTTACTATATACTACCTCGGCTAATGAGCTAGCATCAGCTAGCATTCATGTTAACCAGAAAGTTGGCCACCTCAACCGGAACAATATAGAATATCCAGCAGAAAAATAAAATTCAGAATTATAAAATTATCTATATGTACAATTCAAAAGGTGACTGTTTCAGTCAATTCAGTCAATAAATTGGGGGCATGATGGGGCATGGTGGGGCATGGTGGAGAAATGATGGGGACATGGTGGGGCCATAGTGGGGGCATTATGGGGCATGATGGGGGGCACAGTAGGGGCATGATGGGGGCAGATGTTAGCATATTCTCTGGGGACCTGGAATTCAGGCCACATAGGACTCATGCTGCTGGAACAACATTAAGCAAAATAGCCTAGTAAAAAGCTCCACACAGTACTGTATAAATAACAGTATCTGCTAATCCAATAAATATTAATATATTTAGTCCCTCAGCATCAAATGTAACTCCCACCACCCCTTTAAAGGTGCTTATTAAGCTGTCCTGTGTAATGGTGAGAGGACGCCTCACAAACATGACCAGTCGTCATCTCCTCCTAATCTGTATGCTACAGTCGTCATGGGGGCTTCCTTTTCATCCTCATGTAGCCTCATATTTCACTACATTAGCCAAGTTTCGATTCATCTTAAAAAGGGGGTTGTTATACCGCTGTTATATTTTATTTAATTGGAGTCTCAAAATTGCCCACAGTGCATGACTGTGTGTACGTTCCATGCGATGGAAGGACATCCCATCCAGAGTGTGTCCCAGCCTCCTGTCCTGCGGTTTCTGGGATAGGCTCCAGGCTCTGCTGTGACTCGCAAGCTTTTTATTTAATTCTAATAAAAAAAAAAACAAACTGCTATATAGCTGACGTATATGCTGCAATTGGACAGCAATTCCAAAACTGGGTTAGTACCAGGGCTTCAGAAACTGCTTACGACAGCTGAATGTTACTTTATTAAAGTAAACCTCTTACTGCACAAAGATCAAACTCTAGTTTTTCAACACAGTTTTTCTTTTATATGTACATTCGACTTTCAGCGGGTCATCAGGTAGTGACTGTGACCAATCAAAGACCTCCATTTAAACCTTTTAGTAGCCTGCAGCCAAAAGGAATTTTCACAGCTGTTTTTAAAATATAGCTGTTTTGAAAAAGAGATAGGGTTTCATCTTCAAAATGAGTGTCATCCGAGCAAATACATTTTACGGTACTCTTGCAATAGGCAATACTTATTTTGTGAAATACATTACTTTAACCTTTTCGTTGCATTATGCAACATTAAATAACAGATATAGGAGATGTCTGTAAGTAAATTGTTGTAATTACAAACAGCAAATTTAACGTGACGTTGCAGAAAAAAATGCCAGAACAGAAGTATTTCGTAGATCAGTAAAGGTACCTTAAATTTCATTACAGGTGACGAGCTGAAGGGGTGTTCTTGACTTAATTAGCGACTGGGCTGATACCTGGCAGATGAAATTTAACACAGATAAATGTAAGGTAATCCACGCAGGGAGTAGAAAT
>JABFEB020000035.1:18787812-18799706 GCA_019775895.2 Stomatorhinus ivindoensis | reverse complement strand
TGTAAGCGGTAAACTGAAGCAACACAGCACAAGGCTGCAGTGAACACTGTAAGCAGTAAACTGAAGCAACACAGCACAATGCTGCAATGAACACTGTAAGCGGTAAACTGAAGCAACACAGCTCAAGGCTGCAGTGAACACTGTAAGCGGTAAATTGAAGCAATGCAGCACAAGGCTGCAGTGAACACTGTAAACGGTAAACTGAAGCAACATAGCACAAGGCTGCAGCGAACACTGTAAGCGGTAAACTGAAGCAACACAGCACAAGGCTGCAGTGAACACTGTAAGCGGTAAACTGAAGCAACACAGCTCAAGGCTCAGTGAACACTGTAAGCGGTAAATTGAAGCAACACAGCACAAGGCTGCAGTGAACACTGTAAGCGGTAAATTGAAGCAACACAGCACAAGGCTGCAATAAACACTGCAAGTGGTAAACTGAAGAGTTATCAGCTTTGAAACAGTGCGAACCAGAAGCTATACTTATCCCTCATGTTATCTTTCAGCTTTGCCTTTTGCTTTGGGTTTTGTCCATCAGTCAATAAAAATCAATAAGACACATTGGTGTAATTCTTAAATGTTCCACCTGTGGGATCTACCATTTCCCTGGTTTCTTAGGCTGGAAAACATTAATTTCCTGCCACAATCCAGTTATATACTATTTGGCCTCAAAATGCATTTGCGAGCTCACAGGTAGGGACGGGTTAAGCACACGGGCTTTGAATTTTAAGGTACTTCATGTAAATAGCAGGAGGGAACTCTTAAGCGACCTTCAGCATGAGAGTAGGCTGAATCACTCCAGGAAATATCCAACTATAGAAGAGCCTTTTTGGATGAACGTGTCAGCTAAGCAATTGTGTTTAATTCCATATAAAACTGCTTGGCTGAACCAGGCAACTGAAAACTTCAGTGTGTGCAGTGAATACCCTGGATTCACAGGTTAATGTCCAATTCAACCCAAATCTGTCTGAAATTTTTACTTTTAAACCCCCCCCTCCCCGCCTCCGTTTTTTGTCAGAAATATCCCATCGCGTGTTTCCAGAACTTAAATAATTTTACGCCATTGAAACTGGTTGTGATATTTCTTCATAATAAGATACAGATGTAACTCTTTCATGGGAGTTAAAAACTGCACATGTTGTCATTGCAGACAGGTGTTTGGGCAGAGAACACCAAAAGGGCTTTTGTACTTTATATAAGACAATTTGCGGTCACTTCATAAATCCTTGGTTTTATTGGATTTTGAAGATATGACTCTGGACTATGCCAAAGACTATAAATGGATATTGGCCTACAATCATATTTCTGTCCTTTTATACAGTTTATCAGAGCTTAGTCCATAACGGAAGCAGGAAGCTGCACAGATGTTTTTTAATTTATTTTTTTTGTATAATTTTTTTAAAGGCTTGTCGTTGTAGGAATGTACAAGGCTCATCTATTCGGCGTAATTGCTAGACCCCTGCATAAAACTCAATGACAAGACCTTTTCCAGCAGAACAAGCGGTAACCTTTAGCAATAAATTCGTGCTCAGAATATCTCTGAAGAGTACTTTTCTAAATCCAAGATAAAACACTAGACACTTTTCTCTGGACATGAGATATGTGGCGTTGCATTATAAAAATCTGCCTTTGTTCCTCTTCTCTCAGATGTAATCCTCTAACATTCATTGTTATCATAATCTGCTTCCATGTACCTGATTGTAACGTGCAGTGTTTTACGCAGTCACAGTTTGTTTTTCAAAATGTCTTTACAGATTTGCATGCTATTGGGAGTGTTTAAAAGTGCTATCAGGTGGAAGACTGTGCTGATTATTTACAATCCTATCATTAAACTCATGAATATGACTAGAATCTAGAGGTCAATGGCAGGGCAAATTATGATGGATGTTTTCATCAAAATGCAATTTTTTACCACAGAGTATTTATAACTGTAGCCTATGCAGCGTTTCCTCAAAAAAGAACTTTTCTCCATAGTCTTACTATGGGCGCGTTTGTCTGTTTAGAAACAGACAGCTTCACAGTCTCTAATGTCATTTAATTCAGCAAGCACTTGTTGTTCTGTTGTTGTTCATTTTCCCTTCGTGGAATTCTGAATGTGCACTGTGTAAGCGGGTGTGTGTCATTCTTTTCAGGATATTTGCAAGGTTTCAGAGTTTCTTAAATATGCAATCATAACTTGAGTAGTTAACAGCTTCACCATATACCTCCTTTACATAGTGTGTCTTATAAAGTCACAGAGATCTTACCAGAAAAATGTCAGACACCTCGTTCTGTCAACGTGAAATTTTCTAGTCTTTTAAAATGTGAAGGAAATGAATAGCCTCAAACCAAAAACAAGTTTTCGCACATCTCTAAAGACTTTTCACATTTTTTCATTGAAGGAGAAGTTGTATATTTATTCTAAGTTTTCCAGATTCCCAGCTGGGTCATATATTTTTGATTGAGTTATGCATCTAAGGACCTAAAGGTAACCTAAAGGTAAACAATGAGACAGACTCGCATTTCTTGTGTCATGGCAAAGCTGACTGGTTCTGAACCCAAAGAATTTTCATCTCATATACATTACGAATTATGAAAAATGCCTAGCTGGAAAGAGAAATGGTTGTTTCTGATTTCAAAAGCTGACTGAATCTGCTGTTTAGATAGATCAATTTCCTGTCCCATTTACCAAGGAGTAATGCATATATTTTGAGAGCAGCACAATAAAAAAGTATGTTTTAGTTTTTGCTTGTAATGTCACACATGGCTTATTGACCAGCGTCACGTTCAAACTAGCAAAACGGAACCTGTGAATACAGCTGCAATAAAGCCTAATGTCATATTGCAGCTCGATGGGGCTTAAGCTAGACTTATGCATTGCAGGGAGGTGACACAGGCCACAGGGTGATCGACCCCAACCCAATCGTTCCAGCAGTGTTGGATGGCTGAGTATGCTTTCTGACCGCAAACTTTCCTGTCTTCTACAGTATGTCATTTAAGACCAAAGTGGCTGCCAAACAATGTAAAAATAAAATACACTATACACAATACATAAATGGAGAGAGCTATATTCTTCTATAGCTACCAGAAATTGACACTGTTGCATCTATGACTAATGTCACCTTCAGATTGAGGGGAAAAGAACTGTAATAGATAAATTCTATTTAAGTAAGCTAATTGTAGACTTCTGTCATTCCATCACCACTGTCAATGACAAGGTATTTCTTTGTAGCCTACTCATACACAAAGCATGCCAGTGGTGTCAGGAAGACAGGAGACCCCGTGCATTGTCGATTGACTGCCTTGAGTGCTTTATCGGAACATTTAATTCATTTACATTGTTTAACCCTGAATTATGTTCTTTTCTGAAACGTAACGTTTCAGTCTTCAAACATTAAAGTTTCCCCTCTGTTTCATTGCTTGAATTTTCCCAAACTGCTGTATGTATCACAAACCTTGCAAAAATACAATTCTGTGGTGTGTTATGTATTTATTCTCTATCTACATTTTGCTCGAATTGTTGTCTATTGCCATTGTATCTCCTACAGTAGCAAATTGTGGCAGCAAAACTTCACACCCTCCTCGTCGTGATCTAATAAATAATAATGTACAATGCCACCTACTTCCCTAAAAGGAGTACATGAAAGTGACACAAGAAAACATCAGTCAGCCTGATGTTGATGTCTTGTAAACTCTTGCGCTCCTTCCTATAGCCTAAATCTGAGTCACCAGCTCATGGGAGTTTTATTACACAAAAATGTTCTGCGGGCAGAAAGAAAAATAATTGGCTGAGAGAGATAACCAATCAGATTGTAGAGGAGGTGGGTCCAGGCAACTAGAGGAGACAGGACCAAACAATCTTGGTCCCGCCTCCTCTAGTTGCTTGCATCCACTTCCTCTACAATCTGATTGGTTATCGCTCTGAACCAATTATTTTTCTTTCTGCCCTTAGAACATTTTTGTGTAAGTAAAACTCCCACAGGCAAGTCACCATCACTCTGTATTGCATGATAAAAAACTGATTTTTCAGGGAGTTGTCAAAGCAGCTCTGTGATCAAAGGCGATTTCATCACGCTTCCTCATCATCTCTTCCATACTCTCTACTGTCTTCAGGCTCCACAAAATATTAGCATTACACCCCATTACCCTCCTGTAGCCCTATTAGTCTGGCATATACAGCCATCTCGGAAAAAAACAAACCTTAGTGATTTATCGCTAAACTTCAGAGTGAGGCAGCAAAAAATGTGAATTTGTTATTGATGAATTGGGTAATTATCATGAACATTAACAGTGTCAAAATGCTTTTTCCAGCGATGGGATGCACAGAGAGGGATAGAAATACAATTAAGCTCCTTTCTTAAAAATAAATATTAATGATACCCAAATTGTCTTATCCCAGACTTGGAGGAGGTTCTAAAATCTTCTTTTCGGCTGCCTGGAGATTATTCCAGCCATGCTTGTGTAATACATCAACAGCTCACTCCAATGAGTAACCTATAATATGCTTCTATTTGCAGTGTTTCTCGCCTTGTCACCTGAGTAGTGTGGAAGACGACTTTCCTCATTTTGTTTCTCCCCCAGATAATTTTTTTATTTTTTTCCACCAGTTGTCTCACACATTTGTCTGAGTGTCTCCACATACACAGTCGTGTGCCGTGAAGCTTCTGGAAGCTATGCGCTCTCTTCCAGTGCACACATACTCCTGTCAGGCCCAGGGCTGTTTCTTTCCACACAGGGTCTCCGTGTGGGAAGTCAGCTGTTTATTGATGAAGCGACTGGGTATTTCCTGATTCAGGCCCTTGGCGTCTGGCAGGTACCGCGTGCCTTCCCAAGGGTACGTGTCTCAGCTGTTCAGCCCAGGCATCCTTCTCCAATTAAGGATGTCGCACAAAACTATGCTAGCCTCGGTCCATTAGTGTAGCCGTCGCTGCTCGTCCAGCCCGAGAAGAGCTACTCTGTCAGCTCAGCCGCTCCGTTCCGCACTGCAGTTCATACGCAGGAGAAGGGTGTGTGCTGTGCACACTGGTACCAGTGGGAGGTGCTGTTGTGCGAGCCATGTGCTGCGGGTGATTATTTAGCGCAGGTGTGCTGCAACCTTCACAGGACCAACTGTGGATCATCCAGAATCTACGGGGAGCTTGTTTTGTCCTTTGTATGTTGCATGGAATCCTAAACCGATCACTCAGCAAAATTTTCCTGCACGTGCAGCCCTGAAATATGTACATCATTTCGCATGTCGAATGGGAAGCATTTGTAACCGTCTGGTTAATGATACTTACCTAATACATTTTGAATATGTTATGAGCGCATTAAAGTTTTGAAAGCACGTATGCGTGAAATTTGTGAAGCCCCGTGTTTTCCTGTGGTGATTTTCTTCTTCTGCTTGATTGTGAACCTGTATTGTCCGATATCTGTGTTTGTGTGCGTGTCTGTATGCGTATGCGTGTTTATGTGGTAATGTATATATTACATTGCGGAGATCTAATGTCCCAAAAATGCGATAAAAAGATTATTTTTAACTTATTTTTAACTAATGATTTTTTGGTCGTCACTCAACTCAATTTCTAAATATATGTGAAAGCAACCAAAAAACTAAAATCGCTAAAAGTTTATGTATTTTGTTTGCTAACTTATGGTTATGGTGGTAGGGCTGGGTAGGGGTTAAGGGTGTCATTGCTGGGATTGCGCTTTTTCCCATAGAAATGAATGCGTGGTTCACACAAAGATATGAATACAAACATGTATGTGTGTGTGTGTGTGCATAGATAGATAGATAGATAGATAGATAGATAGATAGATAGATAGATAGATAGATAGATAGATGGTTTTAAATAATATGTAATGTACACATTTCAGTGAGTTTATTAAGTGCATTTCATCACTAAAGCAAACAGCTTTCTCCTCCACACAGGAAATCATCCGGCTGTAACTGAGCACATATTTACACGTAGGCAGGATGAAGAGGTTCACTTACTGTGTGGTTAAGAATTGTAGCATCTAATTTCACCCACCTCATATTTTCACAAACTGCAGTGTCTACGGTTTAATGTGAGTGGTGTCATGAACAAACAAACAAACAAAAAAAATCCATTCGGCAGCATTTCTGTTACTGAACATGCCATGTTAATGAGAGAGGTCAGAGGGGAATAGCTAGACTCATTACAGCTAACAGGACGACCAGAACTGCAAAAATAATAGCTCAGAACAGCAGTGGGGTATAGACTGGCTTCTCTGAATGTACAGAACATTTATTCTTAAAGCAGTTCTGAAGGCAAAAGTGGGTCCGACCCAGTGCTAGCTAATAATCAGGTGTATAGACAAAGCATACACTCGCTGAGCACTTTATTAGGAACACCTGCACACCTGCTAATTCTAATCAGCCAATCATGTGGCAACTGCACAATGCATAAAGTCATGCAGATACAGGTCAGGAGCTTCAGGTACTGTTCATACCAAACAACAGAGTGAGGAAAAATATGATCACAGTCATTTTGACTCTGGCATGATTGTTGGTACCAGTGGAGCTAGTTGGGGCATTTTGGTAACTGCTGATCTCCTGGGATTTTCAGACAGTTTTCTCAGAATGTTACAAAAAAACTGCCGATGGAAACACTCGGTTCATGGGAGAGGTCAGTGGAGAGGGGTCAGGCTGGTTCTAGTTGACAGAATGGCTAGAGTAACTCCGCATGTAGAACCTTGAGGTGGATGGGCCATAACAGCCATGTCAGGTTCCACTCCTGACTGCCAAAAACAGAAAGCAGAGGCACAAGTGGGCACTGGCTCACCAAAACTGGAGTGTTGAACACTGTAAAGTCATGAATCTGGTGAGGCACACAGATGGTAGGATTTGGCATCAATAGCGTGAATCCATTAACTCAACCTGCTCTGTGTCAGCAGTCCAGGCTGGTGATGGTGTGGGGAATGTTTCCTGGGCACACTTTGTGCACACAAATACAAATCAATCATTGCTTGAAGGCCACAGCCAATTTGAGTATTGTTGGTTTCATGAACATGACAATGAATTCGGTTCTTCAGTGGTCTCGCCAGTCACCGGATCCGAATCTAATAGGACACCTCTGTGATGTGGCTGCATCCATTCGCAGCATGGACGTGCAGCTGACAGACCTGCAGAAACTGCACGGTGCAATAATGTCTGCATGGACCAGAATCTCAAAGAGATTTTTGCGGCTTCTTGTGGCATCCATGACATGAAGAATCGAGGCTGTAGTGAGGACAAGGGAGGCCCTACTCAGTATTAGTATAACGTTCCTAATAAAGTGCTCAGCAAGTGTACATTAATTCAAAATACATATTATATAAAATATATCAATTAACATTATAGCTGTAATTAAATTGTTATAACGGCAATATCACCTTGACTGTGTCACATCTGAAAACAGTTAATCTGATTCCTCTTAAATATATGCAAATTATCAGCCAATCACCTCCTGGAACTTCCACATCGTACCTCATTATGACAAAACAGATCTATCCCCACACAGCAGGAGAGCAGCACATAACTTACATGTCCAGGATTTGATTCATGGTATTTGCTAATAATAATTTATGCTGATGCTCACTTTGCAAATGATGTCGCTGAGTTCTTTACAAAAGGTGCTGGTCCATACATGTGCTTTTAGAGCATGCAGAGGATCAGCGATTAATCTTTTACTTATTAAATCTGAAGAATCAGCCAATTTCCCCAAAGATATTGGGTGCCCTTCCTTTTGATTGGCCCAGGGTGTCACTGTCACCTCATGCCTCTCCTATTAAGGACGTGATGGGGTTCCTTTGCCAGCAGGTGGGGACCTCATCCAGATCTGATTGGTCCTATCACTAATGATGTTTTTACGCCCAACAACAAAATAGAATCATAAAGTGTGTTGTTGCATTTCTGATGGAAACTTCTGATGTAAACGGACTCTGATGCTTACATTTATAGAAATATTTCTGTGTCTGTTAATTTTCTCCAAAATCGCTCACAGGTGTCTACAGAAGGGACAGGTGTCTCATGGTCAGACAGATGTGGCAGCACAAGGACTTTATGATCTATCCATTTTGTGCTCATCACTTACAGGTTTGTAAGAGAAACATCTCCAGGAATCACGGGGCATATGGAAACCCTGGACAACATACCGGTGCATCACAGGCCAGACAGTCACACCATGTGGGCAGTTTAGCGGCCGCGGTTCACCCACCTGCGTGGCAGGGCACCCAGGCAGACACGGGTACATGCTGGCCCCACATACATAGGCAGAGACGAATCTGAAAGTCTCTGGTTACGGTGTTAACCTTTGAGCCACATGACCGCCGCGAGATACCAAAATATTGCTGTGTGAAAACAGAGAACAGCATATGAAGCACACCGACTGAAGATACAATATCTATGGTGTAATTGATTGAAATAAAGGCAAAGGCAGCAGGTGTAGAGATGCCTGCATGCATCCAGGTCATACAGATAAAAAGGGTCATAAACACAATACTGAAAACAATATACCTGCTTTCCGTTCATACATTTATTGCAATTCTAGGAGTTCTGCCATGGTGTGCATTAATGTTTTTATGTAAATGTAAATGTATAGACTTGAAATATTAGTATTAATTCAGTTTATTATTAAATGTTAATTCACTTGTGAAGTACACCAATATCTATTTGTTTATGTATATGATCTTTATATGTGGTTTTTGGGAAAAGGATTATATTGTTCACGTGTTAAAATGGTGCATTTGCTTACACAATGTAGTGGTCAGTTTCCTCACTGGGAAGATCTGTAAATCTGCATTTTGGGAATTCTATGGAATAAAATTAACATTTACATAAATAAATAAGAACCGACTGAGGCAGCAATACCTTGCTGAGAATTTAATCAATCAAAGGGAACGCAAATGAATAATGAATTTAATTTCAGACTTTTTTGGCAAACCTTAAATGAATCCATCTTAATTTAGAGCTGTAGTGAGAGGTTTAATGTTGGCTCATTAAGATAATTGCCAAATGATTAGAAAGAGATTCCAAAAAAAGTTTGCAATCAAAATATATTCCAAATTACATATCTTAAAAATAATATTATGTAATAAAGTGGCCATAGGGTGTATATATACTATATGCCAAACTACTATACCATAATTTATTATTATTGTTGTTGTTCCTGTGGTTGTTGTCGTTACATTGGTAGCGCAGCTAGCTAACCTGTCGTTAACTGGAATACAACAACTGCGCACCCCAAATTAACCATCCCAACATATTGATTAGTTTTGGTTGCTTCGACTGCAGTGGTCCAGTCCACACCATGTGTGCTAAGCGTCGCAGGTTTGTGGGAACGGGTTCTCATCCTGCTGGAACTTAACCGGCTACGTCAGGGTGGATAAACGCTCCATATTCTCCGGGGCCCTTAATGTAGGTCAGACAGGCCATCACTCGAAACTGCATCCCCTGGTGTTTGACTCATTGGGATGCCCTGTATTAGTCATTTCCTTAGTGAATGTTCCCAGTCATTAGCAAAGCACAAATCACCTTGCCTTAAGGGTTATATGCGCTCTTCATAGCATTAGAGGCCTTTATGCAAAACCGTTAAGCACATTTGCATGAACCACTGCACATAGCGATCCAGCTGTATCATTTCATGCAGTAATAGATCTTTATCCTAATTTGAAATATTATTTATCTATTAGAATTTTCAGATTAAGCATTCACTCCGAACAAAAATGACCTAATTGGTTTACATTTTTCTATGAACATGTCTGGTATAGTCTTACAGTATGTTTGGCCATCTATCCATCCTCGATGTTGCCAGCTTTGGTCACCTGGCTGGCATACGTGTATGCAAACTTTTTTTTCTCCTTGTAAATAGGCTGTAGGGTTTGCGAACTACTCGAGACGTTTTCCATGTAGCTAATTTTATGTTTATAATGGATTTGCCGTAAGATTTCAGAAAGCGTGAGCGTCACCCCGGACGCGTGAGAGCTGGCTGTCTTTCACCTGCGTATCCTGGACAAGGGCTCAGGGGATGATCCTGTTTTGTTAAAAGGTAGGTTATTAAAGTCTAAAGCAGGTCTTACGTGGCACTTTAGCAAATTCATGGCCATGGCATTTTTCACAAATGAACTTGTTCTCGCTGCGGACAGGAACGCATCATGTGCATTAATAAATTGAGGACCAGTCTACTAATGGTACTTTCACTCCAGGCTTAATTACTGGCCCCCAGTGTCAGCCATTTTCGACAGCTCTGATTTAATGGTGGCTGATTCCTTTCCAGTGGCGCAGGAGTGTTAATTAATGGCAGACAATTAAGCAGAGGTGGAGACTCCACCACGGACAGCTGTGCAGTAACGATGTATCATGGAGGTGCAGGGAGAGCTGGGGATGAGGGGCTGGTGACCTGGGAGCAGAGGGAAGCTGTCGGGGAGAACGCGGGGGGGGGGCTGCCATGTCGATGCCGGGTGGGGGGTAGCACATTGTATGTCCCACACCACAGGACTGGAGGCTGACGTGCTGTCACCCCTAGATGTGTGTGGCTATAGGGAAAACACGGATGAGGTTGTTGAAAAAAAAATAAAACATAAACACACCCATCTTTTGACTGCTTATTCAGGGTCTCAGGGGGAGTGGGAAGGGCTTGTAGTGAACAACAACACACATACAATGGGAGATGCCAATTCTCCTGCATTAGGACTATGCATGCAAGGAGACTGGAAGACAAACGGGAAACTCACAAAACACAGGAACAGCACACCGACACCTTACACATGGAGCAGGGCTGGGATTCAAGCCTTTGCCCCTAGAGATAGGTGCCAATATCGCGATCAAATGAGACAGATTGGAAAGCAAAGAGCTCCTGGTCATGGAAAGAGGAGGAAGATTGATGTTCACGAAGGGTGGGGAGGCGTTTGCCTTGAGTGGGTCGATCGCAGTCAGGGAGTTAGCGTTACGAGAAAAGGCAGCATTTGGCGCTTTAAGCATTTCATGCCTTCCCCATCGACCCTCAACATATGAGCCACGTCACAAGCCAAATGCACTGCCTCAAATACTGCGAAGGCGTAAACTGCAATACAGACAGCAAAACTGTCCATTAACTGCTTGGTTGCTAAGCTTTCACTTGCTAATATGCACGATGCTGACAGCACAAAGTAAGCTCAGCCAAATGGCCTTTTGAATCACTTCAGAGGCTGAGAGGGACATTTACTTTTTTCATTTTTGTCGATGACAAGAAAGAGCAATGGGACGTGAAAACATAGCAGTACCTGTCTTCTTCAATTCTGGCACTAAGCAGGCCAAAACATGGAGTTTCAGAACACACTGTGTAACTCAATTTATCATAGAGATAAATAGCATGTTTGGTTGGTTCTATGATATAAACATAGATAGTGTGACAGAGTGTGTAGTAGATATAAACACACTATGCGACTCCTTATGTTATAGAGATAAATATACACTGTAGCTCTGCGTGTTACAGAGATTTTTATATTTCGTATCTCAGGGTTTTGCTGTAATAACCTCACTGTGCAGCTGGGTGTTACAAAGATAATCGCACGATGTGGCTGAGTGCATTCTAAAGATGATCATGCTGTGTTGCAGCTCTAGGCATGGTGTTCTACGTGCTACAGGGAACCGCCCTGCAGTTGGCAGTAGGCACAGAGGGGTGGTGGGCAGAGCTTCAGTTTTTGAAGGTGAAGTTAATAAAAGCATCTCAATCACGGTGGGGACCAGCCTTGCAACGGCCCATGAAACTCTCTAGGATAGATTAGTCTCAGCTTTTAAGGTTTATGGTACTATTAGGAAATTTGAATCCTTGAAGGGTACATAGGACAGACACAGTATCTATCTCAAAGGCTTCTGTAAAATCCAAAAAAATGAGATAGTAGAGGAGAATAACTGATTTCCTCTAAGGCTTGGTTGTGTGTGTGTGTGTGTGTGTGTG
>JABFEB020000035.1:18755897-18783642 GCA_019775895.2 Stomatorhinus ivindoensis | reverse complement strand
GGTGGGGGGAAAAAAGAATAGTGCAGAATGTCTTTTGACTAATTAAAGAGATTTGACCAACAATCTAAATGCCGCAGATGTCAGAGGACGATTGAAGATGGCTTTTGGAGGAGATGTACCACGGTTATGAATAATAGTCTGAGGGCCAGAAGCTTTACGCTGGGCTGCAAATTATGAGCACATTAGTTACTAAGGGAAGATTACGCTCTTTTGTCTCAGAATTATATCAGAGTTGGAGGTCCACTTATTAATTAACAAGAAAAATTACAATATGAAACACACAATGCATACCGCAGTCTGGGTGAAGACCAATTAATGGAAAAAAGAAGAAACACAATGTAACCAAAATGTTCTGGCCTACACTAGATTGAAACACTTTCTCATTAATGCAGACATACACAAGCAGTGCTCAAAGCCAACGTGTGTCATAGGGAGAGGACACAGTCCTTCTGTGGGCTAAACTGGTTCAGCAGTTCCTTATTCCTAACCATTATATAAAGGTGAGCTTTGTTTCCGCGGAAAATGTAGTCAGACCCCAGTCATAGCCGATTCTAATCTTTAAACAGACAGATTTCTGTGGTTAGTCTTTCTTTGGACGATTTAATATATTATGGTTTATAAAGTCTATAAAGTTAGGTTTGCATCAGCATTAAAACCTCTGGGTGTTTTTGCTTGGACCACGGCGTCTGGCATGATTGCCATATAAAATAGGTCTTTGCTGCCACACAGAACCATTAATAGGATCTTCATCAAACCCTGTTCCCCACCCAGGTAACTGCAACGTAAATCATCGGAACGCCTCACCCCAGGTATTGCAGAAAAATAAATATTAGAGTAACCGATAATAAATATGTTGAGGTATTTTGTATTTGTTAGGGTTTAGGAAAAAAATAAACTTCGGAGAAATGAACTCATTTACCCCATAAACACGCACATTAAGGAATATCCCCTTTAAGGAGCACAGAGCCTTGCCTGTTGCTCTCTCTCAGCTTGCTGGTAACCTGGATCAATTGCACGCCATGGTAACCTCACAACATTTCCTGGAGCACTGCAAATAACATTCAGAGCATAATGGACCTCACGGTGCTGGGCGTGCAATTCCTCTTTAACTGAATGACCTTGTAGAAAAACACCGTAATACAAAACACCCAGCACACAGGATACTACGCAGAAAGACCTCAAGGGGGCTCTTTGCGAAGACGCTGAGAAACGCTGACCCCTCCTGCTTGGTGCTACAGCAAGTCAGAGGCCACGGAAACTTTGCTCGGTATGTTCCGGCTCAGGTGACGGCATCAGGTGACGGCATCAGGTGACGGCATCAGGTGGGGTTAAGAGAGGCTTAATAAAGCCTCTGCAGTTGCTGTTCCCCTCTATGAGACATAACCCCACCCATTCATTTGCTTTGGACACAGTCAGATGCCATCGACTCCACCGTCCGTCCATTACATGTTGGTTTACTTTGGTTGCCATTTCACATTCTCTCCATGACATCTATGGCCATTTTATTCAAATTAGGTGTTAGTTGCTATTATACAGAGTTAACGCAATTCCTTGATAGCACCCATATAAGAATGACCGTTAAATATACAGGTATGACAAAAAAGAGTAAGATATAGTAGTTTTAATTAAAAACAGCAATTTTATTGTGACTATTGGGGGAAAAAATCTAGTCTGTTATTGAATGCAGTTTTAACAAATTATTGTCTATATTTTTTGTTCTATTACCAGAAGCCAGATTCCTTTCATCATGAAAATTTACATCTCATTATCACAAAAATGCCCAGCTTTCTGGTGCTCACATGACAGAAAGTACCCCTCTGCACTGGATGCTCATTTAACAGCATATACTCAACACACATGCCTGTCTCAGGTCTAAGTAAATAGCCTACCTGTTATTAGTTAGTGGTGAAGAATATTTTCAAATTGCCTGTTCACAAACTGTGCCGGGAGTTTGTACAAACGAGCGCTTCCTCATAGACAAGACTGTTTGCATGCCTTTTGTTACTGGCATACACAAATAGATGGTTAATCCTCAAGATTAATTAAGATCACTGCAAAATACATATTGGGAAAGCTAAGACATACAGCTAGCAGACCAATTTATCACAAAGGTTATTTTCCTTTCAGTTCACTGCAACCATGAGTAAGCAAAATAGGGAGAAAGACTCTTTGTTGCCTGAGTTCAGTAGAGATGCAGAGTTTATGCTATTGTCGCATGAACATTCGCATGTGTGCCAAGTCACATGTGGGTCAAGTTGCATGTGTGACAAGTCGCATGTGTGCCAAGTCGCAAGTGTGCCACGCCTGAGAAGCTCGCCGGTATATTAATGGGTCATTTTGAGATGGGTGAGCAGTTAAGCTATGTGTGGCTTTTGCATGGGAGTGAACGGCGTAGTAGAGTATAGCTCGCCATACATAAACAGGCTGCAAGCACACGGTTGCAATTTACATGCCTGAATTCTGCAGTGAGACCTCAATGTCCATCTTTCCACATGTGTGAGACAGTAAGGCAAAGCTGCCTGCCTCTCCTTCCTGCTCTGTGTTTTCCCTTCAGGGGCACAGAGGCATGTTATTTGGACGTGGAGGGAGATGAAAGTTTGCTAGCCAGGAGGTTTTTGTTCCTGGGGCTCGCCCCTTCGCAGTCCTGGGGGCTGCGCCCTCAGAATTCTCTGCTTCATCCAGAATCCAGTGTCATTAGTCTGAAACAAAAGGGTGCTGTTTTGCCCTTAGCGATCACAAAGGTCAAAAAATCTAGTTTTTCTATTATTCAATTTGCTTGGTAATATTTTACTTAAAGCAATCATAATGCACTATAGATACCATCATAATGTATTATAATGGTAAGTATAAGCCATTATGAGGTATTATGAAGGTATTTATAGTGCATTATAGATGAGAGCTTCACAGAACAGTCTTAATGCATAATACATATGGTAATAACGTGTTATGCCCTTTTATGAACAGATTTAGTCATGTACATGTCTTGTATGTCGTCCGTGCTTTTGATTGTTGTCCTTTGTTTATAATATTGCAGATGATCTCAAAACCAGCTGCACAAGAATGCAATAACATAGAATTCTATTTCCATATGCACCCGTGTGTTACATTTACTTCTCCACAGAGTTTACAGCTACAAGAGGATGATAAATACATTCATAGCATCTACACTAGACACAGCATGTGGTGCAACAGGGACAACACAGTGACGGGCTCGTAAGGAGAGCGACCCGAGCATGACGGAGGAAGCTGTACACCCCAGGAATAATGTAGCTCAAGTCTGCCAAAGACTCTGCCGATTCCCGCTAGTCATGAGAAAGTAGCGGAAGATTTCTGACCGGTTCATTTGTCAAGCACTAGAGAAAGAGGAGCTAATAGTTTTGTAATGGCACAGCCTAATGGCACGAGCCTAACACAGCTAACAAGGCTTTTTTGGAAGCTGTAACCACTGGGATCCTATTCCGCTTTGAATGCAGTTTGTGATTACAGGATATAATAGATTTCTAAGCTGGGATCAGGCATAACTCTGACCAAGGCCTGGCCAAATCATGTGACATAGATTGGATACAAGCTCACACTTATCTTCGTAGTGGCACTACCACATTTTTAGAGCTGATTTGACTCGCTTAAAAAATATTCGGCTTACACTGCATTCAGCCAATAAAGATCATCACTAAGGTGCACCAGCTGTGGACGTTCTTTGATTATAACATTCTAAATGTACAACTTTACATTCCACATTGACACTGTTCATTTTATACATTATACACATATACGGCTCTCTACCACCTACACCCAGTTACCATCGCTCTGTTCAAATTCTGTACCTCATATGAATTCTGTTGTACACTCCTCTCGCTCCTTTATATTGCAGAGGTTTGCGAAATGTACATTAAAGAACAAGATAATTACTATGATGAAACCTTTCACCGTGGAAGGCTGAGAGAAGCTTGGCTGGGGTAGAACACACTTGTGGCAAAGCTGAACACGTCGTATCCTTCGTTCCCCAATTCCCTCGAGGTAATTGACCAGTCATGGGAAACAGCCACCGGGATTGGAGGATTCCGTCACATCCTGTGTGTTGGGAGTCTGTACCTTCGCCTCATTGGCTGTTCATTAATCTCCTCCTGCCAAAGACATTGCATATGCTGTGCTTCTCTGTATGTGCCCTGTGATGAACTGGCACCCTACCCGGGGTTTTACCCCAGCTTTAAGCCCTGTGCTATTTGGCACAGGCTCCAGGCCCCTCCCACAAACTTATAAAATGTTTTTGTCACATTGGTTATTAGGTACATCTACAGTGAGCATCATATACATGAAGGTCCTGGGTTTGATCCCCGGGTCGGGCATAGAACCTTTCTGTGTGGAGTTCGCACGCCCTCCCCGTGTTTGCGTGGGTTTCTGCTGGGAGCTGTGGTTTCCTCCCACAATCCAAACGTGAGTGTGGTGGATTAACTGGCGACTCTATGTTGGCCCCAGCCCAGGGCTGGTTCCTGCCGGTGTCCCATGTTCCTGGGACAGGCTCTGGTCCCCCTCGCGACCCCAGTTGGGATTAAGCGGTTACGGTGATGGATGGATGGATGGATATAAGCTCTGTTTCATGTTTTCTTGTTTATACGTTATATGTATATACCTATAATGAATAAACAAGAAAACGTGAAATAGAGCTTTGGTTTGCCTTCAGCCGTCACAGAAGCCACACGGCTGTCCAGGTTCCAAAGAGAAGCATGTGTGGCTCTGAAGCTGGAGATGTGCATTTGTGAAATTGCCAGTATTATTGTGTTTAAGACCATAAAAGCTTTTCAATTTGGCAAGCGGAGAAGGGCTGGCCTCTCTACACTGTCATCAGAACTCTTCATCAGATGGGGTTAAAGGTTGTTCTGATATAGCGTGCGAGGATTTCTGAGGAACAGATGAACTACTAAGACCAGCAATTCATTATGTCACTGTATTGTCAGTGTGATTACCTGTTTAGGGTGCTATATTTAATCTGCGTGTGGACCCTTTAGAGTGAAAAATGATTCTGACGTATTGCTAAATATCATATTCTCCATTTTCACGTCCTGGGTTTAAAATACACTCCCACTTGAGCAGGGTGTCACAGCACAGATTAATAATGTACTTTTGAGGACAGAATAGTGTATTTTATGGTGTGGCCAGGTTGCACCAGCCTGGGTCAGAACTGATGGGAATGTGTGGTGAGAAATGGCTATGGACTAGATGGTTTTGAAGATTTGAATATGACACTTCTTTTGTTATTCATTTAAATCCTGTGTTGCGTTTCCCCCACTGTAAAAAGCACATGTTTATGCTGTTCTACATCCAACACCTAGCTAATACCTTAAAACTTAAAATGAAGGCCTATTTTCCCACAAGAGTACAGGCTCTCTTCAGTTATTTTTTATTTTTGCAAAGCATAGCAAAATATTTCCTGTGTATTTGTTTTTTGCTTTTCTTGTCCCATAATCTTAAGGTTATCTGTGTTTGATGTTTGATTCCCCCCCCCCCCCCTAATTTTAATGAGGTCTTTAGACCCACTCAGAAATCACCGTGTCATTCATTTATACTTTGCTGTGACGCAGGGACCACGGTCCAGCATAGATCATTCGAGACAGAGATGGGCATTACTTTCACACCCACACACGCAGCTGCACCGTGTAGCAAAATGATGCATTTGTTCCATTAACGACTTGCTGTGAGGCAGAACAGCAAGGCAATTGCACACAAGTCCAGTGTAAACAGCATTTTCATTGTACTAATTAATTCCTCAACATCTTCTCTGAATCTTGGTCACCATATGAGAAAAGGGATAAAGGTCAACATGCTCCTGACATAATCCTAAACATATTAAACAGATGGTCACATGACTGCTGTCGCTGAACTATTCCTGGAGGAGAAATTGATTTGAATTGAGTCTTGAACAAAGATTTTCCCACATGAAACCACAGCCTGGGAATATTCAGGTGACCCAAGGCAGAATGCAATCTTAGAAGGGGTCATTGAGACAAGGGCTTAACCAGAGGCATGCAGCAGAAAGCACAGTACTCCAAAAAGCACGGTACTCCAAACATCTCTAACGGGGTCACAGAGGGGCTCGGCATGCACTGTGTGTTTCCCACGGCTGAGCGAAACAACGAGAGGCTGAAAACATGAAAATGCAAAGATTGCGGGCAGAAGCATAGTGAGGGTACAACAGGGTGGACCACGTGGCACCGGGATTCGGAACTAAGGAGCTGAAGAACTCATTTATATATCTGGGGAACGGGGCCAGGTGGGTTTTTAAAAAGCCAGTCAGCTGACTGTGGCCCAGGATAGCTGTAGGTCTCGTCTTAACAGACTTCCCCTGGATAAAGGCAAACATGGCAATGTGTGTCAGTTTTACCTGTTATTTGTTACAATTTAGTCTTTGTTGACTCATCTGTAAGACGTTTCATCTCCCTTTTGTAACGCTGCTGCTCAGAAGGCTACAAAAATACCTTATTTCTTCAGATAATGTTAGTGTTTTCTCAGCATTATTTGTATGTAACACTGCACCGTCGTCCTGTGAGTCAGCAGAAATGCAAACCTAGCATGCGAAACTGCAGCTGCAGGCTACGTTTGCCATATGAACTTTCTCGTGTGTCTTTGTTCCTAATTTGGATATCATTGTTCATACACTGACTATCAGTTTGACACACGGTGATTGCAGCTTTCACCTCTCAGTAATATGGTCAATGCACCCATTTCCATTTGGTATAATTACTGCAATGGACCATAGTCTTGGGAATAGGGTCATATGTTATATCTGACAAGTGCTCTAGTGAGATGATAAAGATCAAGAACATTGCTGTGTTATCATAAAAAGAAAACAAACAAGCAGATAAAGACTCTAAAACTGAATCACATATTTGAAGATGATTTAGAGGGTTTACATAGATTTTAACTTGAATCCACATCCCCTTTTGCAGTCAAAAAACTGTTTTGTTATTTTCTATTATATTTCTTTCCTCACTTGCAAAATCTGCAATAGTGTGTATGAAGGAGTTAAAAATTTGGTGTCAAAACTGTGTCATTGTTATTATTATCCATCCATATCTGCTTGTACTATCCTGGATTGCGGGGTCTGGAGCCCATCCCAGAAGCTACAGGGGCAAGGCAGGGGATAATCCAGGATGGGGCACCAACCCATTGCAGGGTACACACACCATTCACACACACACACACACACACACACATACACACTAACAATTTGGCAGCACAAATTCACTTTTGCAAGTCTATCTACTGCAGTGGATCAAACCTGAGTTCCAGAACATGCAAGGCCCACACACTGAACCCTGGGAGGGAGGGGGGGTGGGGGGGCTTGTAGCTTGGTCCTAGAGGAATGAGGCAACACTGCAGCCCCATAATATTATTCTTGTTGTTGGTGCTAAGAAATTCAGATAATCAGTCCAACTATGTGATCTGATAAAGGAATATATGTACTGTAGTGAAATCTATCAATAACCAATATAATATATCAGTGAGTAATTAAAGTAAAGCTCATCAACTTAAGTATGTACCATTGCAGGCTAAGGCTTTAGCAGATGCCCACACACTTACTCTTGCTTGCTCTGTGTTTTTGTACCATTCCATCAAAGCTGAGACCAGAAAAGCGAAAGGGTCTGCATCTCAAGAGTTTCCGGATGTAGGTTTGGGGCTGCAGTCTGTGCGTTTTAACCCTCTAACAGAACATGGTTGTCACATTAGGCAATTATTACTTTGTCTACATGATTCCTTGTTGAGCTGATCTTAAATCCATAGGAGTTTGAAGTCTCTGGACAGAAACAATTTGTTTATCAGATGTGACATCATTGCCTTCTTTGCTCGGGTGACATCCTCAGCCTGATAGGAGGGCAGGGGTGCGAATGTCCAACTTTATTCCAGCGGAGGAGGTAATTGGTGCTGATTACATGCAAAGCATGACATCCACAGCGGGTGGCCTTTGACAGTGACCACAACGACAATTTAATTTGTTCCAGAACGTCAACATGAACTACTTCACTCCCTTGTCCAGATTTGCTCTCCCCCTGTGACCTTAAAAATTTGCACGTGACTTTAGTCTGTGCATAATTACGCTGCCTTTCTCTGGCTCAGCCTTGGAAACAAAGAGCTTGGTCCTGACAGAGATCAATAACCAGGGAAGTAAGTGGTCTGAGCATGTGTGTTTGAATGGTGGGAGTGCATCAGGCAAGCAGCTCAGTAATAACACAGTTGCAGATGAGGTCTTAGTCCCTTAACAACTGCTGTACATTGACCTCTGGTACGTTTTACTTTGAAATATTGTACGCTGCTTTGGACAAAAATGACAGCTAAATAAATTAATTAAAATCCCTAAAAGCAACTCCATATCTGCTGGCTTGGTCACTCACTTATCATCACTGTAGCCACGGAAATGCTATCTATAAAATATGTTAATTATTCAGAATTTAGTCACACGACAGCCTATCATAATTAGATAGTCAGCATGACCACGCCCCTTAAACCAGCTGATTGACACTCTCTTCCAAATCAGTATAACACCTGGAAATGGTTGATCTGCAGGACCCTTTGTCACTAGTAAAGGAGGAAGCACTGTACAAGGCATACAAGAAGGACCACAGGAGATGACGTGGCACCACTAAAGCGGGCTCTTGTTTCATTTGGACCGCTGCCTCCCGTAGTGTCAGAGAACCAGCATGCTTTTGGTCCTCCCATAGATTTCCATGTCCTCACTTTAGAAAATAAGGGCAGGCTGCCTCTGAGTGAGTGGACTCTGTTTTCAGAGAAGCACAGAGAGGACTGTGTGGCCATTGACATGCCGCTGAACGGCCACATTAACACGCACCAAACACGGGAGGGCGACTGCCACTGAAGGCATAAATATGGCTCTTCAGAAGCGGTACGCAGTCCAGCCTTGTTCCTCTGATTAAATGAGCAGAGTGACATTATTATTAACCATCCCCGCAGGTTCCAATGGACCAGACCTGTCCCCAAATTCAGTTTCTTAAGCCAATGGCAAGACGTGGGCAGGTATAATGCGGGGCAACCTGGAAGCAACCATTTACCGTAATTGCAATATTTCTGTAGTTATAACAGTGCTTGAGGTTATTGGTTTGCAGGCACTGGGAAAAAGGGCAAGAATACTCATCAATCCTGAGACTGAGAATAAGCTCCACTCAACTGCCTCTACTTCAGCCAGACACATATGAAACAGACTCCATCTGGTTTTCAGACTGGGAAATGTTCATGTTTCATACAGTAAATACACATACACATACATGCATACATACATACATATACACATATGTGGTAGTCTAAATGTTAAGGAAGCACACTTGTGTTAGAAAGGTTGTGGGTTCAAATCCCCGATCAGCAAAGCACTGCTCCCTGGGCGTTGAATTAGCTGCCCCCTGCAATGTCGCAAATGGGTTAAATACAGAGGACAAATCTTGTTCTTGTGTGAATAATGAGAACTAATCACTTTCAATAGATACAGACACACACATATATACATGCACACATGCAGAATTGCAGTAACAGGTTCCAGAGAGAAAGTTCTTACGAAGATCTGTTCCAAGCACTGACCTTAGGACACTACCATACAAATGGTATATGAGAGAAGGCTGACTTATAAGCCAAATATCTGAGACCAAGTAACAGAGAATACAGGGAAAATAAGGAGCTGAGAGTATATTATATGTGTCTCTCGGGAGCACCTCTTGTTATCGATGTTAGGTAAGTATGTCGCAGTATGAAATATACTCCATCACGCTCCCTAAGTCAGAGTATCATCTGGAAAGGTGTTGCCTCATTTAGGGGACCTTTCTCTATTCTCCATATCTGGGTATCCATGCAGGGTCATGGGTAGCCTGGGAATTAGACTGCATGGCACGGGGTACACCCTGGGTAGAGTGCCAGGCCATCGCGGGGTCCGTACACACACACACACACACACGCCTGTGCACACACACCCTGCTTAATTATACAGACACTGCTTTACTTAATTGTGTGTTTTTGGACAGTAGTAGGAACCAGCACACTTGGACGAGGCCAGGCAAGCACGCGGAGAATGCCAAAACACCACTTACGGAGAATCAAACCAAAAACTCTGAAAATTGTGATTATATATCGTCATTCATCTTTGCAAAGGTCCAGACATATAGAAGGGAAAAACAAGGCCGGCACTTAGATTTAAAATGTCACAGAAACATATTGCATTGTGGCCTGGTAAAATTTGGATATCAGCAGGGCTGCATGAGGCAAAGCTCTAAGGTTCTATGCATGCAAGTGGCAGTTGGAACAAGTCCAGTCTGGTCCAGCCACCTCCATTTAGCAGCGCTTTTCCAGATGGAGAGTTGACTGGCCTGGCATGTGAACAGTGATCTCTGAACACTTTGCCAGAGCAACAGTGACAGAATTAATCTACTTCCAGCACATTTCAAGAACAGCTGACGCCTTTAGCCAAGATGACTTACAACTACTGTATTACTGGAAAGAAATGATAAATACATAGTCCATAGGCCACTGTTTAGATTATGCATTACATCTTGAGTTGGGATTTTTAAATTTTTTGCTGAAATCTGTCAACAGTCCCTTTATCCAACAGAGGGCCTTAGGGGGCTGCTGGACCCTGTCCAGGTGCATCCTGGGTAGGACTGCCAGTCTATCGGAGGGTACACTCACAGACACACAATGATCAATTTAGAGATGCCAATTTACCTAACTGCATGTCCTTGTATTGTGGAAGGAAGCTAGAGATTCAGATCCTCCGTAAAACCTGGTTAATGTTTCTATTGGAACAAGATTCAATAACCCTACCTGTGGGTCAGCTTTTATTTATCTCTTGGGGTCTGGCAGAAATGATGGTTTCATAACTCAGGACCTGTTAAATGTCTCTCCATTTCTGATGCATGAAGCATACAAAAGCCCTTACATGCACAATCACGTGGTATAATTTCCCCCAGTCTTGAAGCAAGCGGACCTATTTTTCTGTCATCAGCCTTTTTACTGATCTAGGAGTCAGGAGGAGAAAAAGAAACAGATTCTAAAATAAAGAAATGAATGAGTTGTATTTTATAGTAAATCACTTAATTAAGATGGTGTCCATTATGAAACTTCAATACATCTGCTTCAGTGTGACAAATTATACATAACAAGATTACATGTCCATACAATAATGCAGTACACATTCAATAAAAAAGGATCCTATTAGACTAATGTGTACATACGTTCCTCCAATAGTAGGGTAGTGTCCTCTATAGGCAAACTGAAATAAAGCAGCTTTCAAGAAAAGCACCTTATTCCTATACAAACACTCAAATATATTATGGTGAAATTAAATCCATGTAAGATGAACTGCCAGAATGATGTCATTTGTAATGCAGTGTGTGCATCTATTGCTAAGCACAACTCATCATAAAGAAGCTTTTATTATTATTATTATTATTATTATTATTATTATTATTATTAGTTTTTTAGTATGTAGTGGTCCATCCTTCAACCTTCAAGAATATCCCGCAGCCAAGTAGACCTAAGAAAACCACCCTTTAAACCGCAGTCCTTAAATAGCTTGCATAATTTATGGCCAAATACAAAGAGAGAAAAGACAATGGTAATGCTAAAAGAGAATGAATAAGCCGCCGATATTTACTGCAGGCCTTCCGCGCACCGTTTACGGGCAGACAAATCATTAGAGCCGCTGGAGTGGGGCTGGAGTGGGGCTGGAGTTTCCTAAAGCCGCCTCTGTCCGCGGTGCTGAAGCGGGGCAGAGCGCCCCCTCGCTCCGGAACAGAGGGGGCTCTGTTAACACAGACCGCCTTACTGTTCTCAACTCGACTGGTTTGCTTGGACTTGGATCGGAGGCTTTTTTTTGCAACAGCACTAACGCTGTACTAACGGGGCTGCTTCGCTCGTCTCTCTGACAAGTCACGGATTACTCTGTGTACGTTACGGCGTGTACAAGCGGAGCTTTAACTTTGCCAGGCTGCGCCGTGAAGAATGCGCCCAGTTTATATTAGTCAGCTTTTTTTCTGCTTAAAGATGGCAATGCTGAGAAATATTTGTATGCATCTTCTAGGTGGAGATTTGCAACAAGATCGACAGGCTTTTGTGATACCCTTGAAGAATTTGGAAATCGATTGAAAAAGGAGGAAAAAGGGAGCCTCTTGCACTGGATCGTGAAGTGAACTGGAAATAAGCCGGGAAATACAATTCCAGACGTTGCTATCCCCACATTTATGTTGCTCACCACAGCTGGCCAGGGTCTTATTATTCTACAGTGAGCCGTCGGAGAAAAGCGGGCAATCATGTTTCCGACTGGGTTATATGAGAACACCATGTTGCTGGTGCCGCTTGCTAAACACTGGAAAGGACAGCAGGTGTGATGTATAACTCTACTTAAACGGCATTCCCTGAATACAGGATTACTTTTTTCCTTCCGGAATTTTGCAAGCTGCCTTTGCTAAGCGGTTTAACTGGAAGTTGCGCTATGTGCTGGTCCGCTCCTGGAGGACCTGCTTAATTCCGACTAACAAAGTGGAACCAGGCAGTTCTGCGCGGTGAGTTAGTAATGACCATTATCACTGTACCATTATGCGCGGTTAGGTGTCGTGCACTTCCTTGCAACAATAATTAAATCTTTTATCCTCCTGCATTCAAGCTAAGGGTTATTAATATTCCGCAATTTCAGATCCAATTGTTTACCTCGCATCGCTTAACGATAATGCGATGCATCAGGCTTGGCTGTTCCATACAGAGGTTCGGCTTCTCCAGATAATGATGCGTCGCAGAATCGCATAGAAAGGCCGTGCGGCTCCTGGACTTGGCTGCTTTGATGGCTCACTTCTTGTTCCGTCGTAAAGGGTCAGCCATTTGGAATAAAGCCCAGGCAGACCGCGGTTATTAATGACTGGGGGAGATTTCACTTGCTCAACGCTGCCGGATTAACGAAGTTAGGCACAAGCGGAGATGCGCACTTACGGTCATCATCACGCACCCAGTGACAAATGGTACGAATTATTGATTAGAGGAACTAAGTACATAACTACCTGTTGGTCTTGTGATCCTAATTAACCTGAACGGTGTGTAGAAGATGTATGTATGGTGCCAAACCAGATTTAATATGATTTTTAGTCTGAATAAATGTAAATGAGTCTTGGGAAGTATAAATAAACATAAAACAATTTGATAATCCATTTAAGACAAATATTTCGGACACAGGTGAGTAAATGGGTACCCTGTCAAATTTCTTCGTCTTCTTTCCATGATTAATATGGTTATAAATTTAAACAAACAAAATGTGTATGCACATGAAACGCTTTCCCTGTAAATGTATATTCAATAAATAAATAAATTCAGTGTAATTGGCTCCCCAAAGTATAGCAAACCCACAGTAGCGGATTCTCACATCTCTTTGAACCATATTTACCGTGACTACACTACTGTCTGAAATACCAATAAGCAATGTTCTGCTGGTATTTTACAATGAGGTTCGTACGCGTTTTTTTTTTCTTTTTGCCGTAACTTGTAATATTGTCAGTTATGTACTGACATAAGAGAATTACGAAGTACCAATTCGTTTTAAAATTCAGCAGGAAATTCCATTTTAATCTGCATATAGCAATCTCGCACATACATACATACATACTTACATGTATAGATATATAGGCTACGTTAATAAAGCGGATCAAACTACCAAAATGTTTTTGCAGGCAGTCATAAAATAAGCCTGATGTAACACTTTAACCCTTTCGATGAAGGGTCCGTTGTAGTAACTTTAGCAATCACTGCAGAACATTAACAAAGGTGAAAAGACAGTTTAATCCAGGGTATTTCTACTCAAAGTGGAGATCTAGATGTGCGCCACGATTTCTTTTCCAGTTTAAACCGTCAGTTCGCGTTTTATTTATCCAACGCTAAACGCTACTAATCGGTCTTTTCTTGAACTGCTTAAATTATTTTGACATCCCATTAGCGAGATAATGTCCTTTTCCTAAGGACAATCTGCATTGTTTCTTTAAGTTAATCATTGATATACTCCGCTTAACATCACAGTAATTCTAGGCCTATGTTCGGCGCATTTTAAATAAGCAGAATTCACTTTAACTCCGTAAAGATCGGTTTAATGAGAAAAGTTGCATACAATCGCATGTTGCAGATTGGTACCATGTTACGGCTGCTGACACCCACCCTCCTTTCTGGATGCGTAGGAATTACCGCGGCCAATAATGGGTCTCGCCCCTGCGACCTGCGTCCTGCTGCTCGCCCTGATCGCCGCCGTATCACCGGCCTCCGTCAGCCCCGAGGATTACCCAGCGGATGAGGCCGAAAGGACGACCAACAATGACATCATCTTCGATGACTACCGTGGGAAGGGCTGCGTGGACGACAGCGGCTTTGTATACAAGCTGGGGGAGCGCTTCTTCCCGGGACACTCGAACTGCCCGTGCGTGTGCACCGAGGACGGGCCGGTGTGCGACCAGCCGGAGTGCCCTAAGATACACCCCAAGTGCACTAAGGTGGAGCATAACGGGTGCTGCCCAGAGTGCAAGGAAGTCAAAAACTTTTGCGAATATCGAGGAAAGACCTATAAGGTCTTAGAGGAATTTAAGGTAGGAGCAGTATCAAAGGCATAATGCATGGCTTTCTGAAGAATCATACCTAATACCTACCTGAATTATAATCTCAAATAATAACCATCATTACCCACCACGATACCCAATTTATACCGGTAACCAATGAAAGCTATTGGTAATGGACCAGTTATTATCAGTGCCAGTAATTGGACTTAGACCTGATATACAAAATGCTTAATACCCAAGGGAAAGTACTACACCCCACTATTTTCTTTAATCGATTAGATGTTTTATCGATTGGATGTAATGGTCCAGTTGACGCCCTGTTTTGCGAAATTAGTTTTTTTTTCTCTTCTGCCTGCGTGACCCATCAGCCAGTCTTTTTTCTTTTGGGGAGAATTGTACTTTTATTCAACGTGCTATCCTGTGCCGAAAAATAATCACAGGATTCGGCAAAGAAAATCGTTCTTCCGACTGAACACGCGATCTACGTGAAATTCGAGCAATTTAATGTTGCGCCGCCTTCGCTTTGTTTGAAACACAAAAGGGGCAATTTCATGATTAAAAGCCAGATGCACGTGTTACGTTTACTTCTTGAGCGTGATCTCAGATTTTCTCGTGATGATTATAAACGGATTATAGATCGTCGGAGGAGTGCAGCGAAGACCCATTCAGTTGCCGTGGTCCTGTTTCCATGAAAGTTGCTTGCTTCTTCTTCAGTCACCTGAATCTGCAATCCGTCCGCAGTACCAGACAGCGATTGAAGAAGCATAAAATTAAAAAGGTGACTTACATTTACGGCATGGTATCTGTGGCTGGGAGACAGGATTGGTTATAAAAACAGGGTCAGCTCTGAGAATGATGTCCTTAAGGAGAGGCTTAATTTCCCAAAGAATAGACATTTAATAATGAGTCCTTCAAAACAATCTGATTTGCAGGTTTAGACTTTGATTTTAATGGCATTATAGAAATCAAATTATTGACACAATGGCCTCTGGTGGAATGTCTGAATTTGAGTCATGGTCTAATTATAGTCCTGGTATTTTGGGAATATTCAATTATCCTTGAGTCTAAATGAATTTAATTTGGGGGATTGCATGGCACAGGGTGCCTGTGTCAGTAATAAGCCAGATGGAGGAAAGGATGAAGCCTGCAGTGTTCAGTTTCAGGGCCTTAGTTTCAGGGTTAAGGTCTGGGTGGTGCTCCATTGCGGATGCTTGTCACATTTTGAGGGGAGGCTAATGATTTCTGCCATTTATGACAGAGTGGCCTGTTATTGAAGCCAGGTCACATCTAAAATGATCCCAGCTATTTACACAGGCTTTGCTTTGCTACAGAAGGCACTGAACTGATGATTTTAAGAATAAACCCAGCTACAGGTTACTTCGCAAGTAAAATACAGTGCAAAAGTCTGAAATTTTCTATCAGCTTTTACTACAGATGGACGTCGGGTTGAGTGCTGAAGGTGTGACCAGGTGAATACCTGGAATCTCATTGTTATTCACTTAACTTAATGTCGACTGATTTCCGTGGCATTTTGCATGGAAAGTAAGCTCGGAATCTGCTCTCCCAATGAGAAAAGCCGCTTCCATTTTACTTTAGCCCTGGATTTTGTACTGACTATAGTTCAGAAGGAAAAGCAATCATCACATTGTTGCGTTATCTATTTTTGTCGTTATTATTTTATTTTATGCAACTGCGTTCTTTATAACAGCTGATGCTGCTATCTGAAGACTATAGACAGCCATGATGCACAAGTCTGCCTCAGTAAGGTCCATCGTAATACGGGATGCGCTACAGTCCATGGGCCTTTGTAGTAGCTGGCTGGAAATTTCAGCTAAACAAGCAAAATAAGCACGACACAGACCAAGATGCAGTAGGACCTCGGTGACACATCGCTGACTTATGCAGATATGTAAGTGAGGCTGTCGCTCTTGCATTAATTTCAATGCCGTCAGCTATAGGACTTGTAAGTACCATTTCTAAGTGGAAAAAAATAAGCAATAAGCAAAGGTGCAGAAACTGGGGAGTCGGGGAGGGACAGACATCCATCCATTTTTTGTAACTGCTTGTCCTATTTAGGGTAGCAAGGCTGGAGCCTGTCCCAGAGGCTATGGGCGCAAAGAAAGGAACAGTCCATTATTTACCTGCGTCCCTCCAATATGGAACTCTGTCTTACACTGATGCCAGTAAGGTAGTTCAGTGAATAATGGGCACAGTCACTCTATAAACGTGTGTACATGCACTTTTAGAAGACTTTCTATACAAAGTCATATCCCAGACTTAAAATCAATCAATCAATCAATCAATCAATCCATTCATTTATTTTTCAACGTCCCCAGAGAGTAAGCCAGAGGGAACAGTGGCAAGGAAGAACTCCTTCATAGTAAGAAATCTTGGGAGTAGCCAAAATAATGGAAGCAGCCTTGGTTACATGTAGATTCTGTATCCAAGCAGTGAATAGGGATTATTATAAGGTACTTTGCATGCTCTGGTGCTGGAAGATATTATTGGACAGAGGCCCATTACATTATTTGTTTCTTTTATTTGTCTCCTTTTTTCCCCTATGCTCATAGATGGGGGGGGGGGGCATCGCTTGAAAAGCACAAAACACTGTGAGGAGGATGAAATGGACTGACCTCTTTGCTGTTAAAAACATCACTTTCCTGCCCTTTCCCTGCAGTTAGTGCGTGGGGCCGCAGGGTCGCGGGAGACGCATGTGTGAAACTCATTTACTGATTGCTTGCAAACAAAGCCTTCATTTGTAAAGACACGCCTCCTCCGCTCTCTGTCTGCTTCGGCCCTGTGGAGGAGCGAGCCAGTTCCTGAGTCACTTACCGACTGGAGGAGTACAGTGGGAATAATGTGCTGTCTGGAGTCTGAATGAAGGATGACAAGTGCTTGATCACAGCCTGTTCTATATTAATAGGTTCCCGTTTTCAGGAAACAGCAAAAGACATCAGACATTCATTTCAGGAAATATCAGAAGGGAAGGTTTTGCAAAGAACACATATTGCATGTCAACGGCGTAGCTTACAGGAGTGAAGCAGTACAGAAGAGGAACTATCAAAGTTCTTCTGTTCCAAGAGAATGTTTTATTTTTTTGTTATTTTATTAAATTGATTAATTAAATGGCTAGCGCTGTGGAGCAGTGCTCAGCATTGTCGCCTTACACCTCTGCACCAGGTTTCATGTCTCCAGCGTGGTTCCATGCGTATGGAGTTGGCGAAGTTTTCCTGAGGGACGGCATGGTGGTGCGGGGATCAGCACTGTCGCCACACACTTCTGGGATCTTGGTTTGAGTCTCTGCCAGGGGTCCATGGGTGTGGCGTTTGCATGTTCTTCTCGTGTCATTGTGGGGTTTTCTAAGGGTACACTGGTCCCCCCCCCCCCCGCCCCCCCAATCCAACAGCATGCTGAGGCTAACCGGGGTTGCCAAAGTGTCTGTAATTGGATGGCATCCCATCTTGGTTTGTCCCCTACCTTGTGCCTGTAGTCTTGGTGACAGACTCCAGACCCCCCCCCCCCTCATGACCATGAATAGGACATGTGGGGGAATGATGGATTAAGCAAACTTAAACTGTGGTTTTAAGGCCTGTACAGTTACATTAGAACCATTCCATCCACCATCTCCTAACTGGTTATTTTCATCAGGGTTGCAAATACATCTGGTTCAGCTCTACCACGGTTAAGCACTGCCTGAAGCTTTCACGGTCAGCTCTGGGTGAAGAGCTTTTGCCGTTTCTCCAAAAACCCTTACCGTCTACCGTCCAGAGGAGCATTCACCTCTGTGTCAAGAAGGCAGGAAATGGGGTACTGCTCACCTGTCTATCCATCCATTCCTCATCCAGTTTCCTTCTCTGGACACGGTCACAGTGCTACTTATTTACTTGAAAATAAATTAAAAAGTAAATTGTGGCTATTTCATTGCATTGGATAAAATAATCTGGTAGGTTTTGAGACAAGCAAAGAAATGCGGAAACTGCTATTGCTGATTGTGCAGTGAATCAGGTCAGGTTAGCAGACTGATGGTTTGTATTGAGCTGATATTCATAGCTAAGAGGAGCCAGAACTCTGCTAGTACAGTCTCGGCTGAGCAGGGTTGCAGAAATGTCGTATTACGGAACATGGAAGCGAATCCTGCAGTGGATTGTGAAGGTGAAGGGGAATTCATTGCTGATAAGGAGAGGGACAACCTCAATAAAAAAAACCTCTTTCACACAATCAGGTGCTGCAGTCCAAACTAATTGCTGATGTCAAAAATAACAAGAGAATCGGGACAGCTCTAACTCACGCCTTGATCGAAGTGTGTCCTGGCCCGATTTCCTATTATCCTCAAATTCACCACTCAGATTGCCACTGCTCCGTAGCCTTTAAAAGACTGCTGTGGCTGTCTTGATTTTACATGCCCTAAAAATACAGTGGCACTGTTTTCAAATCCAGTGGTAATGATCCCACATTTTTGTGTGTATTAGGGTTGCTGCAGGAATTGCAGTGGATTATGATAATTTATCATCATAAGACTAATTAGACTTGGGATATTTTAATAGGTTCCCCACAGAATATTCCGGAAAAAAAAGACGTATCGGTGGACTTATTTTTATCAATTAAAAAAATTAAATAAAGCCCTTGTTTTCTGAAGGATGCTCATTTCACAAAGCTGACTGTGGTGTAGTGCAGTGTATTATTGCACAATCAAAGGCGCAAATCGCATTCATTAGCAATGGTGCTGACACGAGCAAGTTGACGGCGCAATTAAAAGGCTTCTCAAACTGGGTGTAACTTGATCTGTTTTCACCAGAGGATAGCTTTAATTAGGCTAATATTATCAAAGAAGTTCAGTAGAGTTCAGGTACTAAGCTTACGTTTTAGTAGTGTTAATTATGTTTGTGTATAATTATGATTTCTTGCTAACTCATTGTCCGTTATTGCCTCTTTGTCTTTTGTAAGGGCCGTTATATTATTAATTACAAATATCACTGATGAATTAAAAACGACTTTAAACATTTTGTTGGAACAATAAAAGTAAACATTGGGGGTAGCAGTAAATGTTAGAAAATGAGGGAATCAGTACAACAGTCATACTGTAAATGAAAGGCTACTTTTACACAGACATATGGGCCTGCAGTTTCAGTAATGAATGGGGTAACATCTCTCTATATTTCTGTGCTCCTTGGCACTTTCTGTCCATCTAATCTTGATCCATTCATTCAGTAAAAAGATGTCAGCATAAAAGTGTCTTCCTATAATTTATTTTACCCTCTATGCTAGAGGCAGACTTAGAATTAAAAGCAGAAATTAATTAAGGCCCCCTAGTGGGTCTAGTGCGTGTAACTAGGATATGAAATTTGGTGGATACACTTGGTGTGGTCAAATATCCTCACGCCTCGATTTTCCTATGAAGTGGTTGCCATATCTAGGTTTGTTTTGACTCCTATGCTGTGGCGAAATGCCCCGCGGCCTTGCCTTTCCTAATAACGCTAGGGTTGCCATATCCAGGTTTGTTGTGAATAATATGCTGTGGCGAAATGTCCCCGGGCCTCGCCTTTCCTATTAACACTAGGGTTGCCATATCCTGTTTTTTTACTCCAATGCTGTGGTGAAATATCCCCATGCCTTGCTTTTCCTTTTAACTCTAGGGTTGCCATATCCTGGTTTGTTCTGAATCCTATGCTGTAGTGAAATGTCCTGGAGTCTCGCCTTTCCTTTTAACTCTAGGGTTGCCATATCCTGGTTTGTTCTGACTCATATGCTGTGACTCTGGTCACATCACTAAATACCCACTTATTACCTTCTGTTTTCATTTGGGAGAGAAGTACAGTTCTGTGCAGAAGTCCTAGCCAGTCTAAGATAGTGTTTTAGGCTAGTTATCTGGGTAGGAAGTGTACATTTGCTCAGGAAAAAAAAACACAATTTACCATAAACAATACAAAGTTAAAGATATGTTGAACACTGTTTTGGTTGCCAAACCTCTCCTCAGGGGCACCCCAGCCATTCCATATATTTGTTAAATTTCACCAACAGTTCAATTAATTCATTATTTAAATTAGTTAAATGACTCAGTGAAGTATCGATTAGGCAAATAAGGTGGGATAGTTGTCCAGTCAAGGTGTATTGAACGGCTGCAGCAAAAACTGGGGATGAGTTTATAAGCGTTTTGAAATGGCTGAGCTGACACAGCATCATATTTTGATGGGGTGGGGGCAAACAGAATGGCACACAGTCATGTCAACTCTACATCATTATTCTCAAAAAGAAATCACAGTTATATTTAGTTGGTTATTTTCTGAGAGCAATTTTCTCAGATCTATACTTTCTTGCATTTAGTTTCTGAAGATTTTCTTTTTCATCACTACATATTTTATTAAATTATACTTGTAAAGATATTTTGGTTTATTGATTATCAATTCGGGAAAGACTGTTTCAAGTCAAGTCAAGCGTGGCTTTATTGTCACAGCAACCGTATTCAGTACACGCTCCCCGGACCGCGGCGCTACACATGAAGTCGCTGGATGGACAGGACAAGTGAACAAGGTTGAATCTGCGAGCAGAGGGGACTAGCGCATTCAGGTGAAAATGAATACTTGAATCAGTTGCTTTCGCAGACGTATTACAGATCTGAGGACCATGAAAGGAGACTGTTCCTCGTAGTGCCTCAGCTGACAAGGGACTGGCTGACTTCTCAGAATGAGCCTCTTCATCTCTGTACCAGATTAAACGGTGATGAGAACACCTGCAATTCTCCGTTTTTGTTTAATCCCAGTGTAAAACATCACGACGCTTCTTTTCTGCAACTAACCCAATTTGTGCAGTTGACATTGAGCGATTGGAGATCCCCACTGCTCTTGTATTATGTGTTTTGCCTCCCAAATCAATTAAAGCTTTTTTTTCTTCTTTTTATTTAACAGCACATTTAATTACAGCACTTCAACTCATCACATTTCGTTGAGTTTATTCCTGGCAAGAAAATTCCTGTTCAAGAAGCCTTGAATTTCTCAGTGGTTGAAAGTGAGCCAGCTTTTAAAATGCTTTTATTCATTTATTGTAACCATCACACAACTCTTTTCATGGACTTATTCTGTTTTATATTCTAGCTTGATCGCTGTGTAAAATCTAATAATTTGCCCAAGAATGGGCTTTTAAAATGATTTAATTAATCCATAGAAGCAGTCAGTCGATAAGCCCTTTCTACTGATGAGTCTTGTCTAATGCCAAGAAAATAAACAGCATGAACTTTAAAATTCTGTAAATATAAATCTTACTTTGATTAGGGAACGCATTTTTATGTAATCATAAAATGCTGCTATGGTTTCATTACACTTGGAAGTCAATGAAAAAAATTAAATATGTGAAAGATTCTTCTATTTTTGAGGGTCAGACCTAGTGGACTCAAGAAGGTAATTGAAGATAAAACCCCAGTGGGTATGTATGGGAAGCCCCAAGCAATGTATTTAACCTGGGCCTCTCCAGTCAAACAAACAAGTCTGCTAACAAGGTAATAAAAATTCTCATCACGATTCTGCTCACTTCCTAATCCCGGCAAAGCCATGCAGGTATATAAAACCTTCTTATGACGGTATTTTATAGTGAGAACTCAAATGAACAACAGACTGAGTGAAGCTGACACAGTAGCAAAGACTACAGAGAGTTATGGCTTATATAGAAATATGAACCGCTATATATGTGTTGGCTAGCTAGCTAACAAAATCCGCTGTTATGTCAGCTAGCTTCATTAAATCCCAAAACTACAAGATAAGGCAGAATATGTTCCCCCGTAAGCTTAATATTTACAGGCAATGCACTTCTATGGCCCGGTGACAAAGAGTGAACAGGATTTAACTGGAGCCCATTTACGCTAAAAGAGTTGAACACAGAGCAAAATTTGCGCATCCTGTCCTACTTCGCACTGTAAGGTCAGAGGTCCGTAATAATCAGGCAACGGACACGTGAACATAAGATTTAGCTGGGGGGGGGGGGGTCAGCATAATCACAAGATAAGAGTGTGAGCTACCCTCGGAAATATACGTGAGGAAAATAAACAATTTTCTGGCAAACTGGATAGCAGATTCTGCAGGATGATTGGCAGGATTCCCCACAGTTGTTCTTTTGTGTCATAACCTCCAGCCCTGGAATTGGCTGAAGGAGCTGCATCAGCAGCATCTGTCGTGTCTGTTTCCCTGTTAATAGGTTCTCCTCTGCCTTACCATTCAGTGCAGTGTTATTTATAAACACCAGGTCAGCCGCAGAACCCTCGTGCACAGGGAACGAGGAGGGAAATGCGACAGCGTTATTGCGTTCATCCCTGCAATAACGGAAGGCATTTTAATAGGAGGGATGTCAGCACTCAGCTCCTCCAGTCTATCGGTAACGGGAAGCCGCTGAGATTAGGAAAGATTAGATTATAAAAAGTCTATTTATTACCAAATACTGTACAACAATACTGGATTGTACACTCTGCATGTCAAATCATTTTGTCATTACCTATCTAGACCTTTTCATATAATTTACAAACCAACTAAGTTATGCCCCTGTATGTACAAAGTTACTACTGGATGCACTGGGAGCACTGCGTTTTGAACCCATTGTTAAAAATTCAAAATTGCAGGCACTGAAAAGTTAAGTGCAATTCCACTGTTACAGAAACGGGTAACAAGGCAGTGAGGCGGGTTTGAGCCAAGGCTCTGGGACCAGGGTTCGAGTCGCCTCTCTGTGTGGAGATTGTTCTCACTGTGTTCCCCTGTGGCTTCCTCCAGGTTCTCTGGTTTCCCATCACAGTCCAAAAACATGCTGAAGTTAATTGCCGTTACCAAGTCACTCGTAATGTGTGAGTAAGTGACGTGTGAGTGAACGGCGTGTGAGTGAGCCCTGCGATTGGTTAGTACCCCATGCTAGGTTCTTCCCCACCTTTTACCTATAGCAAGAATAGCACCAATAAACCTTTCTCTGAATCGTTGTGTCCAAACGTTTGACTGGCACAGTGCATGTATATGTCCACATATGACCATCCCCGCATGTAGCAAATAATCTAGCAAAAGCGGTGCATGTGAAGGTCTGGGTTGAGCTAATATTCAGTGCTTGTAGTCGACACGTTCAATGCAAAAGAGACCGGCAGGGATTAAGATCAGTGTAATTTTGCCAAGGACTAAATCGTTATGGCCATTATGTGACAGAGCATCTCTGAAATGGCAAGGCGTGGGATGTGCTCACGGTCAGCCACGGTGAGCACCTACTGAGAGCGGTCTGAGGACCCATGAACCGCGGACAGGATGTTGGGCAGCCAAGACTGATCGACGTGAGATGTGAGCAAAGGTTTTCCCATGTGGTACAAACTAACAGAAGGGCTACTGATGCACAAACGGCAGATGATTTTGATGATGATCATGAAGGTAACGCTGTATGTTGCTGTGGGCCAGTCAGAATGCCCATCTGACCCCTTGTGCACCATCAGACATGCTTACAATGACGAGGTACAGCCAATCCCCAGGTTAAGAACATCCAACTTACTACTAAATTATTATATATTCTATTATATAAAAGAATTCAGGATAAATACAGTGGTTCTTGATAATCAATGAAATTATCGAATGCGATTCGTTGGCACGAGGTACAGTACTGTATGTAGTTCCATTTATTATTACTGTATAATAATTATTATTATGCACTGCATTGTTTTATTCCAATTTCCCTGCAAAGTAGACTTAAAGACAGATAGGGAATGGATCTTGTTCATAGCCTGAGGACTGCCTGTATTCCAAAGAGTTTCAACCTTAGAGCAGACTAATGAATGTCATGTGCTTTTCAACGGCAGGATGTCTGTCACCTTTGCTACTGAGTCCACTTCACAGTAACGGAATGGATCAAGGAGGGTCATAACAGGGATAGTGCAAACCATCTAGAATTCAGCGTGAAGATTCACAGCATAGAGGCTTCGCCTCTTAAAAAGACTGGACTCTCTTAAAACTGCTGTGTCACATTTGTTTTATAGCAAGACAAAGTAAAACTCAGTGGGGCTGGTTATTGGCAGATTTGGCGAATTGGCACAGAGGAGTTCTGTTGACTGAGGGGAATGTTTGATTTAGTGAACAGAATCTAATCGAGTAGGTTTGCGAACAGCAGGTGGAGGAGGGGCGACGGCTTGATATTCACTCACCCAGGTATTTATAACTCCAGAGCCTTCGTTAAATCTTCAAAATATTGTAAGAGTTATTGAGGTTAGCAGATCACAGAAAACGTATGGCCGAATAATAGAACATAATTTTATATGACTTACGCCATAAAATGATTTTACCCCTAGGAGATAAACCTTGTATGAACTACTGGCCTTCGCAGTACAACTGCTAATCTAGTGAGTGTTTGATCAACTTCTTGAAAACTTAAATTGCAGATGTGGTACTCTTGAATAAGTTACTTGGGTTGAATTTGCTGAGGTAAAATACCCATCTCAATAAGGAGTTAAAACTGTTAGCCTTTGCTGAGTAAATGAATAATTAATAATACGTTATTTCAGAGAGCCGTCTTACCTCCAGTCCAAGTCACAGCATAAACAAAGATTATAAATCAAGATCAGACACAGAGATGCAAACATCTGCTGCTTTGATAAACTGGGAGCAACCAATGATCAATATAAAATTAGATAAGCTACCAATAGAGCGAGTTGCTGATTTCATGGTAATAAGTCCAGTGGGGTGATCACTCTGATGACGATTGGTCATGTCTAATTCCCAGATGCAGTGAAAAATGTGGAGTTACGTGCTTGCCTCACAGATCACCATCCATCATAACAATATGTGATGTATTTAAATGAGCATCTTTGTGAAAGACCTGCAGTCATGAGCCTGGCAGAGACAATTAAACTGATAGTACCTCGCTCACTATAAGAGGACGAGGTGCATCCAAACAGCCCATTGGGATTCTCTCCATCAATAAATACATTTAATTGTTCTGGCCCACGTTGGCTCATTGATTACTGATGACCTTATCTCCCCACCCAGGTTGACTCAGTGTTTTTGGTTCGTGGAAAGGCAGATCTTTTGTTTTCATCCAAAATGTCTTTATCTCTTTCCCTGAATTCATTTCCCGTGTCAGTGTTGAGGACAGCACTCCATAAATGCTGTGAGAACATGCATTACTGCTACTATTAATGGAAAAACATAAAAGGTAAAAAGCATGATATCTTGTGAAATGGTGTCTTCACATGGAAGAATATTTTTGTAAGATGTGAATATAAAGACTGCTCTTGCATTGTAATTTTTTTTTTCTTTTTATGCACCTTTCTTTAAAATGGAGACGGGTAATGTAGAGTCTGTTACCCTGCATGTATAAAATTAGCAGGCATTTCATCATGTAAAACAGAGTCAATCAAATCAGGGAAGAAAAGACTTCTGTGAGAGTTTAATTGCACGCTGCCACCCTGCATTGTGCTGTACATTATTGTCACAGTGCAGTGTGCCCAAGGAGTCATTAATGGCAAATTATATCAAGAAAGATTTGCGGAGGGCGCGTGTGCCGGGCCGCGACTGGGTTTCCGGCCAGTGTTTGTCAGCGAGGACGAAGGCGGCCAGGATGTAATGAAAGTTCAGGAGGCGTAAACACAGTGCTTTCCCCCCTCCCTCCCTACCTCCAGCCCTCCCCCTGCGAGTGGTGCCGCTGTGAGCCAAATAACGAGGTGCACTGCGTGGTGGCGGACTGTGCGGTTCCCGAGTGCGTCAACCCCGTGTACGAGCCGGAACAGTGCTGCCCTATCTGCAAACACGGTAAGGCTGCTCCCGTCGCCAGGCGAGAACCTCGATTACACTCCAGGCGTTTTCATTCACAACGTCTTAAGTAGCTCAATTGTTTATAGCCATTATTCGATTCCTTGTTTTGTGCTACACTGCTATAGGTTGTATCCTTGCATTGACATCAGCTGGTGACAGCTATGAAACCTAAGTGTCCAGCACAGTGGATGCAAGACAGCTAATAGCCTTAATGCTATATTTTTCTTAACTTCTATATCCAGTTTGTTATATTTTGTCTACTATCCTGTCTTAAATAATCAAAGTACTGCTAAACGAAACAGCTGAACATGCTTAATGAAGTAATAGTCTTTTACTCCTAATATAAGGCAGTAACGCGGTTAATTACCCATATGAGAAAGACTCCTTCACATGCTAGCATCTTCGTTCAAAGCTTCTGAGTTTGTGGTCATGTGATCTAGTTCCTTCTATAATAACGTTACATATGTAGCATATACTTAAATGCAAATTGCCTTATAGCAGAAATTTCCTATTGTGTTCACCTGCATATTTCAATTACACACTTAAGTACCCTGTTATTGTTATTCCTTGTCATGAAGAGTATGGCTTGCTAAATTAGAGCCTTCACAAAGGCAGGCTCTTTAGAATGTGCTGTTTCACACTTAAATGGCTTTCACGCTGCACAGGGGACATTTTTCTTATTTGCTACGAAGTTACAACACAGTCAATGATCAAAGAAGCAAAAGGACAGCCTTGTCACTTAGGTCTGACATAGTCATAAATGACAGAGAGGTCACACATGAACCCCTAGGGGGAGCTGAGTGTCACAGTCGCTGATGGAAATTCAGTCATTCCTTAATATTAGAAGATTATTTCAGGTCAAGAGTGGAGAGTATCGGGAGCTTCTCATTGGTGGTCAGTGAGTTTCCCAGCTAAATCTGATTGGCTCCTGCACTGTTAAAAGGAACCAAACCTATGATATTTTTCTGCCTCCACACAGCTGATACTTATACCTGAGTTGCACTGGCAACACAAGAAACTTTTAACTCCTATCTTTAATGCCTAGTGCCTTTGCGCATGCCAGTTTACCAGCTTTAATATCACCTTAAGAACCATCCATCCAGCCTCTTATCCAGTACATTTCTTAGTGAGCTTGCAGCATATCCCAGGAAGAACAGGGCAGTCCATTGCAGGGCACACACACTCTGGACAGGATGCCAGTCCATCAAAGGGCACACACACTCTGGGCAGGATGCCAGTCCGTCGCAGGGCACACAAACTCTGGACAGGATGCCAGTCCATCAAAGGGCACACACACTCTGGATAGGATGCCAGTCCGTCGCAGGGCACACACACTCTGGGCAGGATGCCAGTCCATCAAAGGGCACACACACTCTGGGCAGGATGCCAGTCCGTCAAAGGGCACACAAACTCTGGACA
>JABFEB020000035.1:18743741-18755797 GCA_019775895.2 Stomatorhinus ivindoensis | reverse complement strand
GATGCCAGTCCATCAAAGGGCACACACACTCTGGGCAGGATGCCAGTCCGTCAAAGGGCACACAAACTCTGGACAGGATGCCAGTCCATCAAAGGGCACACACACTCTGGACAGGATGCCAGTCCGTCGCAGGGCACACACACTCTGGACAGGATGCCAGTCCGTCGCAGGGCACACACACTCTGGACAGGATGCCAGTCCGTCGCAGGGCACTCACACTCTGGACAGGATGCCAGTCCGTCGCAGGGCACACACACTCTGGACAGGATGCCAGCCCGTCGCAGGGCACACACACTCTGGGCAGGATGCCAGTCCGTCGCAGGGCACACACACTCTGGGCAGGATGCCAGTCCGTCGCAGGGCGCGCACATGGGGAGCTGAATCCCAAGCACTGAGGTGACAGTTCTGTTCTTTGAGTGACAAGCCATCAGAAGATGCCCCCCCAGTTTAACTGTCATTGATGATGCATCAGAGAGCCTTTCTGGACATATTAGCACTTGATGGGGTATATCAAGGACTTTAATTTTCTTATATTGATAGTAATTTGTGGGAGGGGGCTCACAATCACTGTAATGACTTGTTAGCAGCCAAACCACCTGCAGTTCAGACTAGGTTCCCGACCTGAATATAAGCAGGATTGGGCTTGGCCAGTATTTCGATAGGAGATCAACTAGGAAAGCTGGGTTGCTGCTGGAAGAGGCGTTGGTGTGGCCAGCAGGGGGAGCCCATCCTGTGGTCTGTGTGGATCCCAGTGCCCCAGTGCAGTGATGGGGACACTGTGCTGTAAAAATGGTACCGAGATGTAAAACCAAGGTTCTGACTCTCTAAGGTCCCTGGGCATCCTTTGAAAGAGTATGGGTGGCACCCCGATGTCCCGGCTAAAATTGCCCACTGTGACCCGGTCAAATCTGGCCTAATGATCCCTCTTATGTAAATGGTGAAGTCTCTCCTGCCTCTTCACCACCTGAGCTACTCTATGGTGAGTGTACTGGTGCAGAATGGCTGCTGTCGCATCATCCAGGTGGGGGCTACACAGTGGTGGGGGATGAAGTGGCTCCCCACTGGTTCTTTCTAGCGCTTCGGGTGTCTTGAAAAGCGCGAGGTAAACATAACATTCCCTCGTATTCACTCAGGTCACTGTTAGTACCAGACAAAAAATAAAATAAAAAATCATTTGCAAAACTATAACACAAGTTCTAATCGAATCCCCGATGCATGTGAGTAAAAAAACCTTACGTTGAGATATTTCTCTTTGAGGTAAATACTTCCTTACTGCCTGTTCATTATGTGGCAGGAAGAGAAGATTCAGCACAAACACGACATTCATCAGCATTCCTGATGACAGCACAAACAAGTTCAGGCTAAACGATGGATCCAATCTAGGCCGCCTGCAGGGGGCTGATTTCTGCACCGCTGCCCATATATCCTCTTTCCCTCCATAAACCCAGATTTGCCCCTGAAACACCCAGTGAGACCAGGCCATGAGAAGGACGTCGTGGTCTGGCAGGCCTGTAACCTCGTTAGTCAGGGACTGGTTAATGAGTGCAGACGGGCCAGTTAACACACGCTGAAGGTGCTGTTATTTTGGGAGGATGACTTTCCGAAGCTTTAGTACCCGGGAGACGCGTACACTCCCTCCTGCAGCATTCACAGCATGCCTCGCACCTGCCTCTATCCGCCTTGTCATCTCTCCTGAAAACAGACCGTCATGTAACATCCACGGGGGATAGAATGGCATGAGGCCATTTTATGATAAGTGTAAAGGTCTCTGGCCACCAGTTACTGTAAGTAGGATCAGCGGCTCCACATTGTAATGCTACACATATTCTGTATTTGGAAAGATTGCAATCTTATCCTCCTCTGGAGAAACGAATACGGCAGAGCCTACAGCCCTGCCCGCATGCATGCTTGAATAAACACATTAATTCAGCTAAACAAGGTGGAGCACTGTTTGTCGAGAGCATCGAGCATCAGCCTTCCTGTTTCCCACAATATCATTATGTTAATGATATTTATCTGCTGGAAAATATATTTATGAACTTGATTTTATTTTTCTTACTTGGTGCTTGAAGTCATACCAGGAGTTTATCCTTGAAGATTTATCACTGGGCTAAAAGCAGTGACTGATATTCACTTGCGTAGTAAATGGCGCAGATGGCTGCCTAACAGATACAAATATTTTACACTTATTTTCCTACTTATATGGCAGAATATATTTACTGTAGCAGTCCAAGTTAAGTAGCTTGCCCAAAGATACTAGGCTACTCGCCTTTATTCAAAGCTAATTTTTCACATCTGTTTTGTAGTGTATATGCCTTCATGACACACAAACTTAAGCGTTAGATTAGAGCTAAATCTCAGAAATCTTAAGTATCCATTTAAGACTGGGTGGCTCAATTGTCAAAGACTGCCTCCTGCAAACAAAGACCCCAGATTTCACATACGTAAGTGCTTCCATCCACTTAGGGGCCGGGGGGAAATTGCATCCCTGTGTGGGAAGGTGGGGGAGGCTGCAAGGGCACTACCAGCTGCATGCCTGGCTGCCTCGCTCTCCGCTGCCGGGGTTTATTTATGACCCCTGCCAAAGGATCAGCAAATCGATACGTATTAGTACTTGGAAACAGCTTGCAACATCACCCCCACTCTGTGCTCAGTCTCACCGGCAAGGCTTCAGGTCTCCATGGGAGGGCAGTCACAAGACAAAACCCCTCAGCGCTGGCTTGAAAGGGTCAGAGAGGAGACTATGGAATAAAGGGTCACTCAGAGCCTATCCTGCGGTGCTTCATTCACTGAAGTTCAGGTTTAAGCAATATACAGCATTACTCAAAGCAGCAGAGCTAAAAATCTGGCAGCCAGGCTAAGTCAAAGCATAAAGCAACATTCAGTGCACATACAGGAGGAACTGCAGTCTGTTCTTTCTCTTTCTGCGATAGGCCCAAACTGCTTTGCCGGAACAACAATCATCCCAGCCGGCATTGAAGTGAAGGTGGATGACTGCACCATCTGCCGCTGCCACACCGGGGACTGGTGGAAGCCAGCGCAGTGTCTGCGGAGGGAGTGCCTCAATGGGCAGACGTTGTCATAGGAACAACCCAATGCCCCGCCCATTGGGGCGTGGTCGAGATTGGCACCGCCCCAACCCAGTGATACAGACTGACTGGAGCACAATCCATGTGGAAAAAAGACCGACGAACACTGTTGATACCTGAAATACAAACTAAATATACTGCTTAAACCGTCAGGGGCATGGAAGAGCTGAAAGACAGCCGTTTTTTTCCTGTTCACTACAATTTGTTCATTTTGTCACTTGCTAATGCTGCTTACACAGTTTATATTTTATTTGTTTATCGTAAGCTATGGACAATAACATTGATATCAAGGACAAATTTTAAGCAGTATGCTTAGACTTGCATAGAATGGTGGAAACATTAAACAATATAAAGTGTTGAAAGACCATGAAATAAATTTAAGGAAATTATTACACATTAGTAGCCAGGTAGTGGTATCATTATAAAAGTCTGACATCCAAAGACTAACAAGCCTATTACGAACTGTTTAGCCGTGGTGGCCAGACATACATGAAATATGAACAGAAGAGAGCTTTGAGGTTTTCAGAGACCCGGTGCCACTGGGTGAAACCATGAGCAGGTTACCCATAAATGGGGTCCGAATTAAGTCCACCTTCACTCATTGGTAGTGTTGAGAAGTATGTAGGAGAATGTGCATTCAGACAGCCTCTTCTCCATTACATCGTATTTTTTCCCATTAACGGGCATTGTGCAATTAGGAGGACAGTAATCCAGCCACAGACACACAAATACAGATCACAGTGGCTTAGAGGCGTCCGCCCCCTTTGCATTGCAAATAAGCCTAGATCAAAGAGCGCGTAGGTGGAGGGAGAGAATCAGCCTTGCTTGGAGACGAGTGTTAGCAAAGTGGGAGGTAGAGGCCAGGAGGAAGGTTATGGAAACAGGAGGGAGATTAATACCTACGTCAAAGATCTGACAGGGAGGTGCAGAAACACCATGCAAAACTTTTCGAAACTCCAAAAAGAAATTTTCAAATGGGGAGCTTCCATTTTTAACAGATAACGCTTGACGTTAATTATTCCCTTATAACCACAAGGCTGATTATAAGCTTCGACATGAAAGTTCCATAAAAGGGATTCACCTCGATCTTCGCACAGCAAGCTGAATTCTGTGCTAATAGGTGTTAAAACAGTGTTCTGCCCGCTAAGGCAGATTCATTAGAAGTCACACACACACAAAAAAAAAGTGCTTACACATGGAACACTCCTGTTAATTGCTCTGGTTATCCTCCTTAGCTCAAGATTACAACAGGCTAATAGCTCCAACTCGTTATCTAAGCAATTAAGTGAGAAACAGCCTGCCTTTAATTTCGGTGCCGCCGTGTAGCGTTTTGATAAATGCTTAGCTCAGGGCAGGCAGGACAGTGAGACGTTGTGCGAGCAGAGAGTCGGAAGGAAGCCCCGCTTGTCGGCATGAAGAGAGAGCTGCAGGCTTCTTCCCGAAAATGACAGGCTTCTCTTTTTATCATCATATGGTTTAAGAATTGTTGACGCTGGCCTCCACAATGATTTCTCTTGCAAGAATGTATATTGATCCACTGTACCCATCAAGGTATCGAACCCCGGACACTTTTCTCCATATTTCCAAAACTATGATGCATTCTCAGACTTACATCCTGCTCTACAGATACTAACAGTTGAGGAACCATGCTGCTTAATATGGATGCACTTTTGGCTGATAATGGATTCATAGTTTTGCCTCAAGCAATGGCCCTGCCATTTTCTATAAGACAAATGCCAACATTAATCCCAAACTAAATTCTCCAATCCCAAGCGTGATTCATCGCAGTTGATTTTTTCCAGAGAGAGAAGTCACGACGTGATCTTCTCAAGCCCAAGTCACCAGCAGTGATGGATGTTTACCTAAACAGTGAAGAATCAGGAAATGAGACGGAAATTCAATCAAGAGCCCGACCTGTGACAAAGGAGATACTCTTTATTAATGTTCTCACAAACCCTTGCAGTTCCCAGATGGTTGTTGATAGGTGCTGAAAGATTTTATTCCCTCATTTGGCTTGTCGGAAAGATAGATACCACCATTTCAATCAGGAACTTTCTGAGTAAATGATCTTATCCCTTTGAGATCCACTAAGGAACGGTTCCATTTATTTAAAAACATCTTAACCAGGGGATAATTTTGATATTCTGAATATCCCAATGAATTTTTGAACCTCTTCACAAATTTTCCACCTCATACTGGCGTTGAATCGCGGGTGCAAATAAATCGTGTGATATGTATTAGTTTAGTCACAGTTGCCTTTAATTATTTTCCACAATGTGTTTATTTCACTGGATCTTGGGTCATCCAGACGTAAGGAGGAGAACAGTAAGAGGACAGCAGTCTGTAACCGATGGATAAACCTTGTCAAGAGACAGTTACATACCTCAAAATACATTTAGGGACTTTTCAGTACTCTCTAATGTTGAATATAATTAGCATTTGGAAAACACCCAAAAAACACTGTTTAGTTCAGATTCATGAGTTATATTACTCCTTAGGGGAAGACGGGGACTAGAACTGATTATCCATGGCCGTGATGAAGCAAGCCAACGATATATATCTGTAATTCAGAAAAAAAAATGACTCATTCATTCACTCCTTCCATCTTTGAATGACTCCTTCTGGAACACCCTTGAATATTACTGCCTAAAATAAGCATTAACACATTTTAATCACGTGAGATAGTCAGGGGCCAAACGGCTTTGGCAATAACGGCGAAAACGCTGGATGGATGTGAAGACAAGTCCATGTCTCTCTAAATTTCTACGTTGGAGATACTGAGAAAGACTTTCCCAAAATACGAAGGTTCCTGTCTCTGTACTTCAGTGAACTCTGGAAGTAAGATGAAAAAGAACATTTCTTTGCAAAAGAGGAATGTATTTGTAATTCTTTCTATTATTAATACGTTTTTTTGGTACATTGTGAAAAGAGGTTTTGGGTACCTTTGTTTCGGAACTTTAAGCCTTCCAACCATCAATGCTATACGCAGACAAGATCCACATCATTAACCTTTGCAATTTTATGTTGCGTTCACCTTGCGAGCCAACAGGAAGAGGGGAGAACACCCTGCTCCAGACGTAACGCAACACGAGTTGAGCAGTTGAATGCATCTAATGATGTATATGTCGTCACCTAGCGGGATGTATTTTTAAAACACACACACGTCTATCTATGTACTGTTATTGCTAAATTAAATATTGCTCTGTTCACAAGATACCGACTCACTGTCGCTGGAGCCTACGGAAGACTTAAAAAAATTTTTATTTTTTTTTTAAACAAAACTGTTATACGTGTGCCTGAAAACTAACTGAGAACTTTATCAGACATGAAAAGAAAATACTGTTAAACAATATTTGAGGCTGCCATGAGTGCATTCTGGGTTTTTTTTTTTGCTTCATTTTTTAACATTAATATGTATTTGGAGGCTGGAATTCAATTTCTTTTAGTTGTCCTGCAATGGTCATTTTCAGACTGAATATCTAAAGAAGTACGTTTTGGTAATTGCTTTCAATAAATGTTTCTTTTAGCCAAATGTTTTCTCCCACCCCATAAATTGACACTCTGGTGTCCTTCAACAAAAAAAGTAAAAACTTGTAAATACCTAAAAGTTTATGATGTGTATGAAATCTGAAGTGGAAAATGTGTACTATTTATGAAGACAAAAACTATTTTGTTAAAACAGATTAACAAAGTGTATTAAGCAAATATGGGTGTGTTGGTTTAATTATTTTTTCTTCCAGAAAATAATGTTTACAGGTAAGGCCTCAAAATCCTGGATTACAAATAATCATTAATGTCAGACAGCTACTACTACTATTGTGACCAAAACAACATTCATATTCAGTGTGGGAGGAACTTAAGCACTTAGGGTTTTTCCCCAAGCAAGTCTAAACCAACAACAAAGACATAATTGTATGAATAAAGCGATGGGATATGGAGTGATGGAGCAAGACCAGAGTGGACGATTCAGGTCCAGAAACTGAAAATCCAGACAAATATTTTGTAGAGCCACAGTTAGAGAGAACTCTAGTGGTTGGTTTGAAACAAAATCTTGGTTTGACTTTTTACTTTCTGCACCTGAAATATCAACTGCTGAGTAAAATCAATTGTTCCTTAAGAGAACAGAATTGAACAAAATGTAGCAGATAGAGGGCTCTCTGGAGCCGCCTGACACCAGAGTCCCTGGGAGGGGGGAATTCTACCGTTGTGTTTGATGAAAAGGGAAATATGCCTCTGGAATGTCCTCTCGCCATACTCTGTGAAGACCATCCGTCACACTCCTTGGAATGCAGTCTGCAGCCACAGACGTCTTCCAGGACTGGGTCACCTACACTTTTTAAGCGACATCCAACATAATAAAATTAAATCTTGATCAACCCCACCAGAATCTGGAACAGGTTGAGATCTGGGCTGGGTGATACGTAAAGAAATAATATGTGGCATTTTAATATAAAAATTCTGTGATAATAATATACAACTGTTATTTTACTTTGTGTGTAGCCTAAGTCTACTTCTCCAACAATAGCTGGGTAGTCACTGTCAGGTACTGACGCAGAGTTCCTTGTCTGATATCATCAGTTACTGATAATAATGTCATGTGGCACAAGCGTAGCTCAGAATCACCTCTGTACTTGTTATGTGTAAGAACCAAGGATGTAGCTTTGGATTCAATATTGGTAGGGACCAAATAAATCCCAAACCCCCCCCCCATCCCCTAAACACACGCGGTTCCCCAACAATATTGGCAGGGGCATGACCCGACCATCCATACCCAAATCTATGCCCTTGTTAAGAACAGCACTCGATGACAAAAGTGGACCTACATTCCTGATGAAGATGATTCTTGCTTTTAAAATTGACACTGGAATTAATTTTTTTATAAAGTGAACATAGCTGCATATATTTTCAGTGTTTCTTTTTCGCTTCCCCACAAGCTTGCAGAGTGTTCAGAAGAAAACAATCCAGAAAAAAAGGTACAATAAAATAAGCAACATCGATGTTTAAACCATCGATAAAAAGCAGCTACAGGACTTTTTCCAGCCTTCTGTAAGGATATCTCAATAATAGCCTTCGATTGTGGTCTCAACTGTGGTTATTTTGCAGTTATTTCAAAGCCAGAGAGTGCCCTAATACCCATGATTTGTCATCGCTGAAAGACATAAGAAGTGACGACGGATGCACTTCGATGACAAGAAAGTTAAAGAAGCAAAAATGCTCTGAGTTAATTTGCACCTGCCGTTCTCCACCCCATCTGTAAAAATCGAGCATCATGCCAGACCTTTTCCTCAGATACAATTCACATAAAAAAATGAATTACAGGCCCGCATCAGCATAGATAAAACAACATTTCTTTTGATACAGGTGTTCAAAATATACTTGTGCCAGAAGTGGAAGGAGGTCAGTGTGGGATACTCTGCCGGTTCTACCCCCCCGTTGGCTATATTCTGGGTGGGAAGTGACTGAAGGCGGAGAGACGGCACTCTTTGGGGGCAAAGAGAAGATAGCAGAGGAATAAAGGCATTTACTGCCTAGGATTTGGGTTCAGGCACTGGTAACAGCTGAAAAGCAGAGATACAGTCTAGCAGCCAGGAGGACGGGGCAGACCAGACTTTGCCTAACCGTAGCTGGGGAGGTCTGTAGGCACCCTGGGGGTCATAGAGGACGTACTGGGTGCAGAGGGCCTGGTCTGAGCCCGATGGGGCGTGGTACGCAGCTACGCTTAGAGTCTGTGTCACGTCGCTGTCCGGCTTCGGTTTACGGGTCAGAACCCGCCCGCCTCCCTCCTTTACCAACTGGAGCAGCTTCTCCTTTGCGGGCTTTTGGAAAGATCCCAAGAAGAAAAAGAAGCAGCCGTCAAAGAGTGGGGGGAGCTGCGGGAGAGAGGGAACGAGAGAAAAAGAAGATCATAAAAACATACGGCGGTAGCACAGGGTTTGAGGAGAGGCGTTACTATAGGAACCGAGAGCAGGACGTTCCAGGTACATCGCTACATTTAAACCTCTAACAGTATGTGTAACATACATTTGTATCTATTCATACAACCACATTTTACCAGATAAAAATGATAAACAACTAACAATAATCGACTTATAAAAACATACGTTATTAATTCAGAGGTTCAAAGTAACATGTGATTCCTGACAGGCGTCCAGCTAAGATAAAACCTTCACCCAAGCAGTTTTGGGAAGAGGAGAGAGATAAATAAAGGAAAACGGACACAGGAAGCACAGGGCCTGCTGAAGGCGATATCGCTGGGCCTAGATTCAGGCCAGTCTTCAGGATTAACATGGCTGGGCTTCGAAGCAGCCATCCTTTAGTTTTTACCCTAGTACTCCAGCAGATGGGAGCTACATGCAGTGGAGAAGCTGCCAGGGATTAACAATGTCCAATAATTGGATCTTCTATAGCTTCGAGAGCCCCTCGTTCATGGACGATAAGACGGGGGCATTAGCCTGGCATACTGGAGTAGGGTTGGTGGCTAAAGAGCATCAGTGCATGCAGGAACGGAGCTTTAGGCAAGGTTTCCCAGAATGCTTTGCAGCCAGGCTAGCCAGTAGGCAGGCAGTTCAGTTAGTTCACTAATCATGTCAGCCAGGTAGGGCGACCCACCTTCCACAGCAGTGCAGTGTGTGAACAGACCAGACAGCGCCATGCTGTATCAGAACTTCTAACAGTTCTTCAGATCCCAAAAACAGCCATGAAGTTCTCCATCCTAAACCCCAACAACCCGCACCGCAGAAGATGTCTTCATTAGCAAATGTGTCCAAGTGGAGCAGCTTTCTGCACCTCTGCGGCGGTCATGATCAAACGGTTTAATTTGGCCGCCGACAGAAAGCAGAAACACGCGACGGTTCATGAAGAGACAGCTTTGATACGTCAAGCGCGAGGCTGCAGGCCAGCCAAGAAATATTCATAGATTCAGCTATAGGTCCCCAGCATTTATTTGTGGACATAAACCCCGCGAAATCTCCAGCGGTAGGAGCTCTAATACCCACACACTGCACCAACTACAAAGCTGACATCCATCTATAGGTCCTATTTAACAAACCAGCATAAAACCCGCAAAAAAACAGCAGAGGTGAGCTCGCTACCCCCACAACTCCTCAGACTGACACTTAAGATCTCCCAGATGCTCCCCCCCCCCCGCCCTCCCCATCCTGTTAACGAGTTATAGGTCTCGCCTTTTATTCCTGGGTGACACTTAACCTTTACCGTGACAAGCGGTAAGATTAGCTCCGCAGGAGGCCAACCCTGGCGACAGATTAGTAATAACAGAGCGCGGTAAGACACGGTAATAACAGCGCGAGCCTCAGCATTAACCCTACACGCAGCCCTCCATGCACGGACGTCTGCAGACATCCTGCGATGACGCATTTTCGCGGCGCGCCTTTATTATCGAAGGAGGCTGTGCAGCGGCAGTGTGGGAATGTGACAGAGAAGTTGGGGAGTCTCCTAGCCATCCTGCCAACTGCTGGGAATTCATATATCTAAAGCCCCCCCACCCCCCACCCCCCACCGGAGCAGTCAGCCGTTCAATGGATATTTCAATGCACTAAATTGCGGCTCGTAAGTGAACGTGGCTCATAAGGGGAGCCGCTGCTCGCTGCTTTAATTCGCCATTCTTGCCCGCAGAGGTATGCGCACCTTCCCCGTTAGTGCAGAGCTCCAGGGAGCAGGGCTAGCAAGACTATGAGGGAAGCATTAACGATCAAAGGCGATCCTGCAGCGTCTGCGCAGCTCTGGAAGGAACTTGCAGAAACCTGCACTACACGCGTGCATTCCAGGCCGATGACCTGCTACATTATCACCTCCCGTTGGTCAACTCGGGAGATGCAACAGGGGCTTCTCGTAACCATGTACCACGTTCAGGAAAAGCTCTACAGAGCCTGACCCTATTATGCTCTGCTTCCTTGTTGGTCGCTCGTCAGGATACGCTGACCTACTACGTCGCCCCCTACTGGCTAGCCTACTACCTGTGGCACTGGTTGTGCCATTCCAGCACTCACCAGATTGGCTCTGTTCAAACGGCTGCTCAGTGGCCCTCCTCCCAACTCGAACCCGCTCTCCTCCATCCATCCCTTCGCCTGTAGGCACGCCTTCACCCCTGTGAAGCGACAGCATGGAGCAGACCAGCAGTCAGGCAATCCGCCCCTGGTGGCACACTAATAATAATAATCTTCCCAGCCCCTGACTTTTGTTATCGTGCAGGTCTCCACAGCAATGGAGAAATTTTAGGCAGGCGCACCAAAATAAAATTTTAATCAGAAGAGAAACTGAAGTATTCAACCTGGATTTTAACAGAATTTATTTGGCTTTACCCATTAAAATAGCTCACTGATTTACTAAAGAGTAACAAGTACAAAGGGTAATAAAACTGGGCCTGTATGCGTCTTGGGGGACATGGAGGACGTGGTGGAAACAGTGAGCCAGGTCTGAGGGTTAGGGGCACGATACCCTGCTGTACCGGGGTTTTTTCTGATGTCACGGTGTGGGCTAATGGATAACGGACTTGGAAGGCGCGGAGATAAACTGGAGGGATATATTCCGTGCATCTAGCAGCGAGCCTCTTTACGGTAGCGCAGCAGATCTCGGAATAAATGGCTTTTACACCCGGCTGTGTGCAGAAGATGGCAGACCCTCAAGGGCTCCATGCTAGAAAATGTATTAGCCTCAGCGTGCACGTCCAGCTAAGCCCCGAGGTGATAAGATTGGTTTTCATGCTTCAGTTGCCTTAGTCCCGCGCGCTTCACTCATTCTGACAAAGGAGTAGCGTCTCCGTCGCAGGGCGCCGCGCTAATTAACTGCCCCTCCTATCTGACTGAATCAGCGAGTGCGGTCACGTAAGGCAGAGAAGAGAAAGGGGGGGGGGGGGGGTGATGATGAGGCACAGCTTCATGCACGGTTATGCTGGTGGACTGCATCTGACTGCAATAGCCACAGGTACTCTGTTCCGCAAACTCCAGCAGC
>JABFEB020000035.1:18715573-18729909 GCA_019775895.2 Stomatorhinus ivindoensis | reverse complement strand
TTACAGACTACTTACAAGGTAATACAACTGTTAGATACAAGTAAATGTGTGTGTGTGTGTGTGTGTGTGTGTGTGTGCAGATTCGTCTCGAATTGAAAATCTCACGCCAGGCAGCTGACCAAAGTTGGGAAACATGATTCAGACTCACCTGCAGAACATATGTTCACATGTACCCAGGTACACCGGCTCCTTCATCAGCTGGGAACTACGTGAATCAAAATAAAATTAGTAGACACTTCAAATGAACCATCGCTCATGAACTGGGAACTACAACAATACATTAAATTATACTAGGGCGATTTATCCGAACAACCCTTTATAAAACACGACCGCGGCCTATTACCGACATGTACCGGGCGTCCGCCAGAGCAGCCGGGACGCAGAAGCGCAGACGCTGCATACATGCTCGGCGGCGGCGGCGGCGGCCCGATTACCATTTCGCACACAACAGGAGCTGCCTGAAACGCGCCACTGCCAGGCGGGTTCGGCCCCAGGGCCCCGAAACAGCACCGATTTCCATACTCCGTTATTGTGCTTGCTGTGTCTGTATTGCCCCTCACTCTCCTTCACATCTCCCGCCAGTGCGAGTCGGAGGAGGAGCCTGTCCGACATTAGCCGACCTTAGCATATGTTAGCATTTCTTTGCTTGGCGGACATTAGCCGGGTATAGCATATGTTAGCATTTCTTTGCTTGGCGGACATTAGCCGGGTATAGCATATGTTAGCATTTCTTTGCTTGGCGGACATTAGCCGGCCATAGCATATGTTAGCATTTCTTAGCTTGGCGGACATTAGCCGGCCATAGCATATGTTAGCATTTCTTAGCTTGGCGGACATAAGCCGCCCTTAGCATATGTTACCATGCTTTAGCTTGGGTAGATGAGCGTATTTCAGCTCGCTTATACTTATTGGGTAACTAGTAACACAAATGTTAATGACAGGAAGTTGTGTACAGATACGTGCGCTATAAGAAACTATACATTATATGTTAACGTGTCTATTTAGCGATCATCATAGACATCTGTTTTTAAGGCGACGGAGGGTGGTGGGATGTATCGTAGCGCTTAGCGCCGCTGCCTCCGATGGTTGGGACGTGGGCTAGCATCTCTCTCCCGGCTCACTCTGGCATGACACTCACACAAAAATCTTATAACAAATCTGTATTATTCCACCAGAAACCTAAAATTAGCCACTTCAAGATTCTTTATTTCTCACATGCATAGTTATACAGGAACAACATGCAGTGAAATGTATCCTGAACCGCTCATACTTTGTGCAAATAAGAAAAAACTAGAAAATAAATTGTAAAATATCCTGTAAATAAATTATAGAGAGTGCAAAACAGAAAAAAGAAAACCTATGAATTCAAAAGCGTTGGTGTAGTTTGCAAACCCTACAGATTATTTAAAAAGTAATGAAACTGTTCCATAAATGTTAACGTGTGTGCAGACTTGCCTCGAATCTAAAATCTCGCTCCAGCCAGCTGACCAAAGTTGGCAACCCTGGAGATGCGTGTATATATTATGCAGGGAAATTTATGCTACTGCTGCGTGTTAAATTCATGTTGGAATATGATTCATATTCACTGTGAATACCGGTCAAAAGTACGTTAGTGTAACTATGGCAATTTTGACAGAAGAACAGCAGTATAAGAATGATTTACAATTATCACTACGTTGTAATGGGTATATGGATAATTAAAACTCATTACAATAAGTCGACGAATCGGCATCACAGCTCACGGGAAACATTTCTCTGTACGTTTTTAACGAATACGATGAAGCAGCTGTGTAATTGGTCATACCCCCATGGCACTGTACATCCCCATATCTGCCGAAAATTAATCCCCATTGCACCATGCTCTAACTCAACCAAAGCGTAAACATACCTCATCCAATTCATGAATTCATTAATTAATTTTCCATCCTGGCAATAAATATAAAAATAAAAATGATGGTGGAATCAGCACTGTACAATCTTTCTATTACATGTCAGACAGGCGGTTCTGGTAGTCAGCCAGGGGTAATAGGGGGTTCTGGGCATCTGGGTGGCACTGGAGTCGGTCAGGCCAGTGTTAGCTAGTCCGGTCAACATCCCAGCTACGTCACTGTTATTTGTATTACAATTCTCCTCTGAGCTGCCCTTATAATCATAAAAAATGGAAGATAACAGGGCTCAAAACAAATTATAAAGATGTGTAAAGCTTCATAATGAATGCCCGAACAGCCATGTGAGAATGAATACTAATAAAAAACCACGTGCCTCTGACTGGGACTGTGTACAAAAGCATGTGACGTACAGCTGCTCAGACCTGTTCATCTGACTCCTCCTCCCGTAATGTCCCCGCCCACATAGACATAATGCGTTTTAAGTTTTAATTGATTGTTGATCAATAATTTTATTGATCTCCTTTGGTGTGTCTGAATTCATCTGTTGCAAACTTTTGAGCTAGATTTTTATTAGATAATAATACTGTAAGACTAAGTCATTGTGCATCTTTACAGACTCCTAAAGGAATTCCAAATAAAATGGGCTATGCTGCAAGTCCTTGTAAGCATTCACCTAACGGTTAGAATGATTTGTAAAGGGGATGTGTCCTTGTTAAGTCATTACTACATCACTGGAATAAAGATAGATTTAATTTATACAAAGATAATGAAGCTTGACCTTAAAATCCGCATCACCTAAATAAAACAAAGCATTGCATTATATCAGTATGTGTCCGGTTTACTAACGGACGCAAAGAGCTCCTTTGCACGCATGTAACGGAACCACATTCTGTTCTCCATAGCAAAAGAAGAAGTAAAAGATAATTATAGCACCATCTAGTGGATGAAGCATACTACAACATCCGTCAAATAAATGTCATACTCTCGAGGTTTACGTAATGGATTCGGTTGCCTCTAATACTTTGGCAGTTATAAAGGCTTGAATGTGTCCATTTTGGCGGCAATTGACCAGCGGTGATATTCCAGATGGGCTATGCTATTGGTCATTGGACTGGTTCTGACTCTGCTCAAGTGACTCTGCCAAGCTCCTAACTTGCTACTAACTACACTGTCTTTCTATCACAGACAGATCTTTTTCCAAGATGTGTATTGCGTTGTCAGTGCCAAACCAACATCCAATGACCCAATGTATCAGATTCTGTTTCATTTTTACGATCTGCAGTATTTTCGTCCTGGACTGGAACTTGCTTCTTTGATCTACGCTCTAATAGGCATCTAATAAACATTCGATAGTAAATTTAATTCCTCATAATCATGCCATGTTTAGTAACAAATTCCACCAAATAATTGGACTAATTGATAATGTGGCCCAAAGACCAATTGATTCTCAACAGTAAATAATATTGGCAGGTACAACCAAACAGAGTGATTATCTTAAGACTCTCACTCCAGGTGCTAAAATCGCCTGAAATTTAAGCCTTAAGTAACATTTTAATTTTGTTGGTTAAAACAAAGAAACATACTGGAGTGCGCACATATTTGGAAGGACTATGCAAGCAGTTAAGGTTCCCCTCACAGGGAACTGGGAGGGAAAAATGATTGAAATCATCCTTGGTGATAACATCCAATGCCACCCTGAATGGCTATTCATGGAGGTTGGCTACACGCCCCTGGAGTCCTCCAGAAAATCTCTACAACTGACATTAAGCTCGTCATCGATTCTGATCTGGATAAGGTATCACTGGAGTGTTGCTCTTATTACTGAATGGTATGGTGTATGGTTTCTCAGCCTTCTGGGGTTGCATGTTCTCCACACATTTGTACGGGTTCCCTCTGGCGTCCCTCCTGCAGTCTAAAAACACATGGACAGGGAAAATTAGTTATACTCTTGCTTTAGTGCACAATGTCGTTGCTGAACTTTTTTGCTTGATGGTCACACTGTTAAGTCAGTAATGACTGCTACATTGCAGGCTACATTTACAGAGGTCATTTTATGTCTATTTGGTTTTATTTCATTAGCTTCGTACTCCTTTACTATTATGCATCTTTTAATTAATCATCCTAATGCTACTATAACAGTTTAATGGCCCTGTTTAAGGCAGTAATTACTATTAAAATGTTTTTTTCCTGCCAGGCTTCAGATGACATGTGTAGATTACGTATTATCAATGGGTGACCTCTCCTCTTAGTTTCCTACATCTTAATTGAATAATTAAGCAGGTTGGCTATTTATCTTGTTCAGCTTGTCTATATTTATTCACCTTTTGGGTGTGCCCCCCTCTCTGTTTCCTCTTGTAAAGAGCAGAAATGATCCATAAGTAGTGTTGAGAGGAACAGAATCTCAATGACAATGACAAAACAACTTCTGTTAAGCAATAATGAATAACATGGTCTATACAGCTTTCCACTAAACAAACTTTGTGTGTCTTCACTCGACAAGTCATACCCAAATCTTCAGTCTGACATAACTAGCAATTGGTCTCTGTCATGCTTGCTTAGTCAGTCCTTAGTTTTAGCTTACACAGGTAGAGAGCACAAATGCTGACCCTAGGAAATGGATACAAAAGGCTTTTTTGGGAGGGATTAACACTGAGCAGTGTTAGATTCCTACATTGTGAGGGATGTGAAGTTGGTGCTGGGAATGACATTACATTACATTACACATAACCACATACCAGTGTAGCCAGGTTCATTGTTAGCCATACCAGTTGATGATACCACAGTACAAGGTATTTTGTACACAAAAACACTGTAGCAACACGTCCACAGATAGAGGCTGGACCAATGGTGGGCAATCTTATCCGCAAAGGGCCAGTGTGTGTGCAGGTTTTCACTGTAACTCCCTAATTAGATTTCTAATTAGAGGACTGATTGGCTGAAGAGTCGTCACACCTGGGTTTGAACAGCTGACCTACAGGTTATCCCAAAAACCTGAATAAACACCGGCCCTTTGCGGATAAGATTGCCCACCCTGGGCTGGACAGTACTGCATGTACGACTGTTTACTGAGATACATATAGGACTTAAGTGCTAATAAGCATTATATAATTACAGCTTTCATTTCTGTTGAAAGGCTCAATCATCTTGAATTTTGTTGTAGAGGTTCCTCTCACTTCAGGGGGTGTTTCAGTTGAAATTCCGATTTCCCAGCTCAAATGGAATGCACCATTAATCCCATGGTATGAACCAGGGTCACCCAGACAAAACTCCATGGCCCAGGAAATTATACGTGGCTGGTTCCAATAAAAAAATGATGCATTGCATGTCTACTAAGGCTTAGTGATCAAGAAAAAGTTAGGGACAAAACATTCTGGGTTGTGATTAATCATAAGGCCTCAGGCCAAGATCCAATGCACTGTCCACTCACCTGGAAGAAAACAGCCGCTAGAGCACCTGGACACCATTACAGTCTCATGTATTCGACTTGCAGTAATGTAGGGGTCTGCACCCTGCTCAGAACGATACTGATGGCTAATCATGTTACATTTGGCAACCTGCCAAGCTTGACTTGGAACAGACAAGCACAGAATTAGGATGGATGTGGAGTATATCTGTGATTGCCCAGTTTATATTTAGCTGGGGAGTTTTACTTACACAAAGATGTTTCTCAGGCACCTTTTGTCAGGGGCTCGAGGTTATAGTGCTTGAAAGAATAATGATTGGTTTTAGAGATAACCAATCAGATTGTAGAGGAGGTGGCTCCAAGCAAATAGAGGAGGCTGGACCAAGACATCTGTTTGGTTGGTTACACCCCCTCTCTGGTTGCTTGGACCCACCTCCTCTTCAATCAGATTGGTTATCCGCCTAAACCTTACCTTCTGCTCTCAGAACAGTTGTGTGCAAGTAAAACTCAATTGAGCTTATATTTACTTCCTCTAGTTAGCGGATTTTGTAGCTGTAGCCATACCGAAGTGTGTAATTTGTGCTTACTGACAGTGGAGCATTATAATAGTCTAACCCGCTATGTGTAAATTCATGTATTAATTTTTAAATATATCCTGTAAATTTTTTTAAGCTGTAAGAAGCATTTCCTAGGCAGAAAATTGGTGAGACGAAACAACAGGTCTGCATCTAGGCTAGGGGCTAGTTCAGTGAGCCAAAATGCGAGCCCTTGGTGGAAATGGCATTCATTACATGTGGTCATTATGCCCTAGTAATAGAAGTACTGTTTTGTCAGGGTTTACAGAGGCATCGCTTAGCCATCGTCGTTCTTCACTAAAGCAGCTTACTGGGGAGATTATGGGTTATTTCCTAAATGGCTTTGACCTGAAACAGGAATAATGTGTGGCAATGTGCAGGATTTTAAATTTTTTTCGCTTGAATCTCTGACAAAATGAAAGATGGACAGAGCGGTTTAATAGTGGGTGGAGCTAAGTCCAATCCTCTACTTAATCCTATCTGTGAAAAATGATATAATAGAGGAAGAGAGGATTTAAGTTGGCCAATATCTAAACGGCCTATTTTTCAATGCAGATGCTACAACCCGCCGTCTAGTGGCAATATTGTTATTGCAACTGCAAAGGGTTTGATAATAATCAGAATACCCAGCTTCTATTTCAGATTTCAGAGTTGAGGCATAAAAAATGAAAAACTATTGGGGAGTGATCTTTGGTGATCTTTATGGTGCATTGCATTTTTTAATTAAACTTCTCAAGTGGCTTAAAATGTGTAAAATTTTGACCCTGGTTGCTTGTACAGTATTCTCAGCAGCAACTGGTATAACTGTCTATTACAACAGTACATTGGCTAAAAGTGCTGCACTGAAAAGTGCTGCGCTTTCCTTGGCAGTGAACACGGGTCAGCTATGACAGAGTACTGCCTAAATACCTCAATATAGGACAGCAATTTTCCAAGATATGCCATACCTTTTACACAGTGCAAAATGGTAGCAAATGTCAACAATCCATCACAAAAAATAATACAAAATAACTATCAATCCACAATAAGCACTGATTATTTTGTCCACCTGCAATAAAGAATCAGCTGAGATAAAAGAAAAAAAATGTGTCCATTATCTCCTGCCTGTCCACCAATACAAGAATTATGGCCGTTGTTCTATTTAAAAAGCACTTGTTTTAAACAGGTACGAATCAGTCATTTCCAAAAACAGGACAAATGTGATAATCAAATCTGAGGTCCCAGAATGAAAATGTTCCTCTTTGCTTTTCATAACATTTAAGATTCCTGCTTAATGCTCTTCAGTTAAACAGAGCACATCTCCACTAACACTGAGTAACAGTAGGTTTAAGTCAAACAGGTGATACTGCTTATATAGTTTAGACCAACAGGCAGGTAAACAGTGAAAGGGGTAAGTTCAAGCTTCTCAGAGAGATGAAAGACAATTCAAACTTAATAGTAGTATAGAAAAATGTAGATTTTTTTTGTGCTGAAAGGCTGGGATCCATCAAATATATCCATCACAAGAAGTTGTGTTTGAATCCAATGGCTTCGGTGTAAAAATAATACTATTAAATAAACAAACTGTCTAGATTTTGCTGTAATTATCTTTGGCAGCCATCTTCTGGAATCCGATGGAAACCGAAGGCACACAAAGAATTCAGAACATGATCTTCCAGTGTGTCGGTTGTTCACACTCTTGTTCATCGTCGCCGCAGAATCGATTGTAAGTGGTCTTGGGGTCAAAGCCGAGGATCTCTCTCTCCTCGTGGATGCGGAAGGAGAACGTGGACACAGACGTCCCGATGAAATACCTGGAAGAGGCATAGGGATGGGGGAGCCGCTTAGCTCTGAGGTCGCTTAACAACCAGCACCTAGTTTTTTTAACGGTGTTTGCGTGTGGTCAGTAAACATGTTTCATGTGTTAGACACCAGTCACTACAAGACTGCAGCTGGCCAATGTCATACGGATTTCCAACAGCTTCTCAACAATGATCTAGGTGCTTCTGTTTGCCCATCGCGCGAATAGCTCCACCAATGATGCCATACTGTGACACTGTGATGAGCCGGATTTCCCAAAGCTATGATAAGGGCCATCCTGGAGCAGACTGACACAACGGTGCCAGGCTATCTGTCTCACTCGATACCACAATAAGAAGTGGGTGGCGGACTTTCGGTGTGAGCATTCCGACGCCTGTAGCATCCTCAGCATCAAAGGGGTCCCAATCGAGAGGGTAAACGCCTTCAGACATCTAAGAGTCCGTATCTCAGATAACTTCAGACATCTGCAGCATCTCACCAGCCATTGCTAAGGTTGGTTCGCACTTCGCACGTGTTCTAGTGGGCTGGGGTAGTTTGCAAACCCTACAGGCTATTTACAAGGTAATAAAACTGTTATAAACATGTAAATGCGAGTGCAGATTCGTCCCGAATTGAAAATCTCACGCCAGCCAGCTGACCAAAAAGTTGCCAAGCCTGTGAACTGGTAAAACATAAAGACACAAACACAAACCTCACAGCTGTGGCACATGTGCAGGGAATAATAATAACCATCATAATAATAATTACTATTATAAAAATAAAAAATAAAAAATTAAATACAACACGTGCACATGTGCAAAGTACAAGGCTTGACCAGAGAACTATGAGCGTTTCAATGTGCGCATATGCAGATGTGTAAGTGCTATGCTTGTGTGGAGAAGTATGAACCAGCCTTTAGAACAGGGGTTATCCAGAAAGAACCTGCATACACAGCAGCCTTCACTGCAACTCCCTAATTAGATTACAAATTAGATGACTGATTGGCTGAAGAGTCCTCACACTTGGGTTTGAGCAGCTGTCCCAAGAGGGTATCCCAGGTACCTGCCCACACACTGGCCCTTCCACTCTAGAGTGCTAGAGAGGTGCACCATGGAAATCATGGTCTGGTTATATAATTGTTCTGCTCTATAGGTCCAGCCTAATGCATCAGCAAGGCTGATCTGCCCTCCCTGCAGAACACATACCTCAGACGATGCAGGAATGGAGCCGCCAAAATAAACACCTATCTCTTCACGAGGAATCAGTGGATGGATTTTGATAACATCGGTCCTTCAAAATCTGATCCTTCCTTTACCAAAACCTGTCCGCTGAGCGGGTATTTCGTATTTTCCTAACGTGGGCTACACCTGACTACAGGGGTTCTCGTAATGTGCTTCTGATCTTACGGGCCGGAGCGCAAATCTGCACAGCACCTGGCATGTGCACAGATCCATTGGTCGATGATGGCGACGCCCCCGTCCTTCAGGAGCTCCAGGTCCTCCCAGGAGGGCTCATAGCGCACCATGCCTGGCAGCGTCTTCTTCAGCAGCTCCAGCTCTGCAAACACAAAAACGACAGGGACCCGGTCTAGACTGCCGCCAAGGTTCACCAGAGCCCCAGCTGATCTGTCCTAGATACGGAAAGCACATTGCAGGATTTCCTCAGTTAACTCCACAGCTTCTTCTACATACAATACAATGACTTTCTAGCGCTGGGCCATATGACTACAAATTTGTTTCACATTATTTTTTAAGATTCTGGTGGTTACACTGTATTTTCTATCTCCCCAAGTTCACCTGTACCCTGGCAGCAAGCGTTTACATCAATAAAATACCTTTATGGACCTTTTTATTAATTATAAAAAATAATTTACATTTGACTTCCTAGTATAACAGACAGGTTTTTATTAAATTATTAATGTATATATTGACTATAATCATGTACTTAGCTCAATAAGAATTGCTTAATTTCATTTTATTATATTAATATTGTGCATTTGGCCCCATAGAGACATGTTTTATTGATTATTACAGCATATTTAGCTTGGTGGGAATATGTTTGCTTTACTGGCATGCTTTTAATAATTATTACCGAAACCAGTCTATAATATTAGGGATTTTTCTTTACCAATATTCATTTAATTGCAGACCTAATTATATTACACTGGATCCAAATTTTCAGACACAAACTGAAACTGGCTTTAAACACTACAATGCTGAACAGCTGCATGTGGAGAATTGTTGGGTTACACACTGTTGGTAAGGAGGGTACGCACAGTTAACAGGGGTCCCCGCTCAAACCCTTTCACTCTGCACAGTGATCCATAGAATTCTAGCGACAAACGATATAATTTGCTGCCTACTGAAGTGTCTCAGCTGATGTGCGATGTTACGCTTCAGTATGGCGGTATATGAGAAATTCGTACCGTGCAGGAAATTAAAATTGGAATACCACTCCGCACTAACGAGAACTATACAAAAATCCTGCCATCCTTAGCACCACCTCCAAGGAACAGAGGTAGGTGAAATTAATGCTGATAACATGTGCCTGTGTCCCATGCAGTCTGACTGCGTCCTAGCACACCGAAATTTGGGAATATTCCATTATCCTTAAGAACTGAAGCTGCAAAACACCATGCAGCTATTATGAGAGATTGTTTCTATCCAGCCTCCAGAAGCTAAAAGCAGCTGCCCTGAGGGCTCACGGCTGGAGAACTTTCACACTGATGATGAAGCACCTTCCTCATCAGCATCAGTGGCCACGAAGACACGGTCCAGCTTCTGCTTCTTCATGAGACTGCGGATCTTCTTCACTGCTCCTTTGAGGCTTGGTACATCGTCCCGGTGCCCCCAGATAAAGTCCTTCCTCCGCAGGTGAACCGCCAGGTAAGCCCCCCCCCTCGCACTACCAGGCTTGGCCTGAAGGAAACGACATATCAGTCACACAGGCAGAAGTGATGCAAGTGAAAATGACAGAAGAGATACAATTACGGAATCCTTCATGTAAAAATCCGTTCAAGCCAATTTTGATGGAGGAAGGCTATTCATACACAGTTTTGTTTTTAAAGATGCAGCAAACTAAAATGGCTGACAGTAGAGTATAAATTAGTTGCAACTTAAACAGGAAACATAGAAAGTCACAAAAAATGACAAAAATACAAAAACAATTAAAGACTTCCGCAAGTATTGGGCTATAACAATACTTTGATTTATGATTTTAACTTAACAGATTTTTAACACCTAGTAAATTACAGCTGATGTGAATCAGACACATTTCCGTACCTCTTCTCACCTTCATGCGGGTCCAATCTTCATTGTACAATGTCTGGTCCTTCTCATCCGTCGAGTTCAGATACTTTGCTCGAAATTCATCTCCGATGATGCGTAGGTGCTTGGAGAAGACCATGCTGCGTCTGGTCTGGGGATAAGGAGGAACTTAAAAGGCCACCACTGAAGGGAACACATGCCTGCCGCCCCCCCTAGTGCTCAGCTTATTTGGAAATATGTCCCCCACAAAAATCAACATCATGATTCCCGACTTAAGTTCATGTCCCATAGAATCACCTTTATTGATCCCAGGGGGAAATAAATAAATAAAAAAGTTATGAATTAACCAAACAACATATGCTGAAATATCACTGTAGTTATTCAGGGGTAGGTCAACAAGACAAAATCCTTCTGTACTCACATCCCAGTAATCTTTACCAGCATAGTGATCGTGAAGAACAGTCTCTGCACGATCTATCATCACAGACCTGTTGAGAAAGATAAAAAGCCCATGACTCTACATCGTACTCTGCACCTACATCCTGGACAGAGAGTTAGAAAGCACCATTAAGATTAAACAAGACTGCATCAGAAGATCAGTAGAGATGGCAAAACAGCACGATCCGAACAGATTCGATCCCACTGTTCGCCATTTTGACTGCAGGAAAGGTCTATATGATCTATAGCAACTCACACAGCTGTTGTGTTTTCCAGCAGGTAAGGGGCAAGAATGGAGGCGTGACCTTGAGCAGACAGACAGGAGATGTTCACACCTCTCGTCTCCTCGTACCCCCAGAACCAACCTCTGAGAGAGAGCAGTACAAGAAACCAAAGCATTATGGGTAAGCATTACAGGGACACTGAATCTGCATCTCCTTCACCACCTCCAGCCTAGATACATCATTGTGCAACTTCTCCGGATCTTTTTCTAGGTTTAACCTAGGCAGTCAATAGAATTACTAAAACTTAACCAGAAACATTTATGTGTCGAAGAAATCGGTGACATAAAATGGCATTTTTCATTATTAAAATGTTAAATATTTTGTAGGTGCTAGCATGTGGCATTACGCAATTGTTCATGGGGATTACATTGTTCATCCAGGCTAGTCATCTAGATGGAGAAGAGCGGGTTAGTGAAGGCTGAAAACAGACCACCTCATACCTGTAGTATCCCTGCTTGTCCTTGGAATATGACAGCTTCTCGGTGCAGGGGCGCAAACCCACTTTCTCCTCCCACTTGCCCTCAGTCCAGCCCTCCGCATAGTTCTGTAACACCAGGACCTGCTCAATAAAAGGCCCCCCGGATTCTGGGGGCCGGTGACAGAGACAACAACAGAAATAATATCTGCCATTTCTGTAATTCTGTGCAAGGGAATATATTAACTCTTGTAATTTTGCTCTTAACTCATTTATACAACAGCATGCGTTCATGATAAGTATCTTGGCAAATATGTCTAACAACCAGTGTTGGGTAAGTTACTACAAAAGTAATCCATTACAATGCTGGAAAGCTCAGGACCAGAAAGTACAAATCCAGGCCAAAGTTTTGCTTCAACCACCCAGTTGGGCATAAAAAGTCACAGTCTCAGAGCACTCAACTGTTTGGCTGAAACAAAACCCTGGTATGGATTTTTACTTTCTGGATCTGAACTTTCCACCACTATGTGTAATGCATTACTTTTGTGAGTAACTTCCCTAACATTGCTAACAGCCATATTTAAATAACGCATTTATTTCTGTCGTTAAAATGGACAGACATGGATCTTAGCTCACCGGCCATGAACTCCTCATACTCCATGACAGGCACATTGGCCTGCAGGCTGGTTATGCTGAAAAACTCGCCCCAGGGAATGCGTACTTGGTCGATATCGGGGCTTTGCCAGTGGTACAACCTCCCCCAGGGAGGTAGAACAAGGACCCAGTCCTCATGCTTACGCAGAGTTTTTACCAGGGACGCCATGCGGATGTACACGTCCCGCCTCAGGTTGAAGCCTTCAGGCGGATTCACATCATATAGCAAATACCTGGTCCAAGGGGTGCAGAAAAGAAGGGGGGGGGGCTTGTTGACTACTCAAGACATCGATATGCCACTGAAATAACTGGCGATATTACCCCTTTTTTTTTAACTAGGACTGAACTCATAAAGTAAGAGAGAATATGATTTTTTTAAAGTATCTATTTATTTGGTGGATGAATGAAGCCAAATTAAATACTGATTGATCTAATCTTTTATGAAAGAAAGGCGGTATCATGAGTTGAATCCTCTGACATAAAGGTGCTACTCACTGAGCCATCGTGACACCTTCAACCCTTTCTGTCTTAAATAAATCCCATTCGTTATTATACACATAGAAAGCTTTGAAAGATTATTTCATAACCAAACAGTTGGTAATTCAAAGTCTACGACAAGCATCGGTTTTATACGGCTAAACAACAGCGTAATCTTAACGACGATATTCATTAATCGTTCTTTTCTATGGATGTAGTGCTCAGCCGTTGTATGCCGAACTATATAAACAATGATACAATAAACCGCAGCTTAAATAAGCAACGGCCGGTGCTTGGATCATAGCTTAAGCGTATTTTCAAGTATGTTACTGAAAAAAACAGAACATGAATATCTGATTAAAAATAATAATAATAATAATAATGTTTAAAATCACATAGCAAATTTCCTTACAAGCGATCTGTAAACTAGAATGATCCACGAGAAATCCCTAGGGATTATATGATTCAAGATCAGAAATAACATTTTTTGAAATCAGTCTTAGACTTAATATCGTCTCCATGAAGCAGGGACAGTCTGTACCTCACATCTCGCGCTATTTCTCCGGCTGGCGTAGAGCTGGCAGACTGGCCAGCATTAAATGCAATATTATCAAGTATTTCACCGGACACTGTGCGGATCTGCATTAAAAAAGAAACCAAAACAAGTAAATTAAAATATTCTAATATACTCGATAACACGGGGGTCCTTTCTAGGTCGGCCATCTCTTCCTGAAGCCACGCACTTCCGGAAAGGGAAGGCACGCGCTTCCAATAGGCGTCTGCGGTAGCCTAGCAACGGCGAGAACCCATACAGGGAGTTTCAACTTATCGGCCTTGAAATTTTTGTTGCACAAATGTTCTATGTTTAAACATATTTTTATGGCGTCATTTCGATGTACACATGCAGTACTTCTTTGACAGAGGTTTATGAAATGTTACTTAGAAATCAATTTGTTAGGATTGCCAGTGCTGCGGCAAGAAGTAAAGTAGTCAATTAACTACTTTAACATCTGGCTGTTTCGAATAAACTGATTTTTGGTTCAGGGGGCTGTACTACGAAGCGGGGTTACTGTCTTATCGGGGTAACTTGTCCGATTTAAGGTAGTCTGGGCAAAATGTAAGTGAACGAATATGAAGTCCATTTAAACTGTGGTAC
>JABFEB020000035.1:18698514-18713556 GCA_019775895.2 Stomatorhinus ivindoensis | reverse complement strand
TACACACACACACACACACACACACACACACACACACAAATTAGTACCTTTAAAGGTACAATTACCTGTCACTGGGGCTGTACCCTCAAGGATCTAGCAATTGTACCCCTAGCTGTAGGTAACTGTACCTTTGGTATGATTTAAGGTAAGTCTACGGAAATGAAGTATTTTGGTACCATTGGGGACACACTAATGTTTGGGGAACAAAACTTTACCAGAACTGTATTTTTTTCTGACAGTCTACATCAGTCTGTATATCGCTATAGTTCATTTCACCTGTGTGCCCATTCTGCGAGGCTTTTAACCTTAATTGCTCCAATTACTGTCTGACTCTACTTTCTCAAAAAATTATGTCACTCGATAAAAGCGTCTGTTGCTTAATTATAAAGCAAACATTGTATCGCAGATAAGACCGATAACAGACTCTTTGTATTTATTGGGGCGACTAAAGGGGGCGCTAGTGTATTTTACAACCCACGGTACCAAGCAATGGGAGCCTGGATGAAAGTAGCAGAAGGTGGTTTTGGACTAAATGGGTGTGTCTTGAGGGTGACTAACATTAAAGGACGTCTGGCAGTCTGCAGCACAGAGCCGCGGAGTTAAGTCGCCGAAATCCCACGAAGTTGGACCGGAGCGGCGTCCCAGCACGATCCCGCGGACGTATCAGGAGGAAAGGGGACAGGATAAAGAACGTTACTTTACAAGTAAAGTCTGCCTCTGGATATTACTTTCTCAAGAGTGAATAAAAAAAAACAGACCGTCTTGAATTAAGAAGTAAGTTTAGACCTCATCGTAAGTTGCATTTAAGTCACCAGATACCAGACTGGCAATTTGAACAATAGTTACTGCTAATTAAGACTCTGGTCCTACTTTTCTTTCTAAGTCATTGTACTGCAGATGTGGTTTGTATGTTTTGTGCATGTTTAGTTAAGATGGACATACTTGTCTTTCACCCTGGGCTTGGTTGCATTTTGATCAGCAGATAAATCACCACTTCATAACTTTCTGGCAGTGTTTTTTCACAATAGCCTTGTACATCGATGGCAAATCGTAGGCTTTCTTTTGTAACAAAGTGACGCCAAAAGTCGTGGGTATGCTGGGCGCCTAAGCACCTAATTGCCGCGATCTTTAGGAATACAATGTATCATTCAGTTTTTTTTTCCACTCTTCGGTGTTACAACTCTTCCTTTCCATTTGGCCCACGTTTCTATTGTCCGCTAAGCCCCTCCACTACAGCCAGGCTAGTAATTGTTAGTTATTTTACTAATTGAGACACGCTGACTTAAAAGAAACGGAGCTGTTAAGACCGTACTGTAAGCCAAGGCGAGGTTTAAATTGACCTTAAATAAGTCAAAGTTTTACAGAGCCAATTTAAATAAGTTGCCTTTAGTTCTCTCACGGTTTCTTTCCTCATGGGAGGGGGTTGGGTCCGCTGCTCTTTAAGTGAAGAGGGCGGGGGATAGGGGGCTTTTCTTATGTTACTCATTTCTCCCAAAAAACTTGGAATTGTCTGAGTTAATAGAGCTTGCGAACATATGAGAAGGACTGAGCCGATAGAGGGGAATGATAATACAGAAGACCGAGACATTGTAATATCCTCTAAAATGACGTAGTCAAACGTTGTTTTCTTACATTTTCAATAAAATATTGACGAAACGTGTCGAGAAACTTATGGCCATCCGACTTTCAAAAATATAGCTGTTGAATACAAATATGATTATAAGAAGCATGAAGAATTTGCGAGCCTTAAAACTTTCATGTCCATTTAATATGGCATGTAAATTCCTTGTTCGCCCTCCACGCGGTACATGGTTTTCTTGATCAGCTGAAACTCCTCTGTTTTTTTTTTCTCTCTGTGTCCCTTTTCCGTTTTGATGAACCCTGTACACCCCAGGGGAAACTGCCAGTGTCTCTTGTTTTTCCAGATTCAAGTTAATCCCTGTATACTAATTGCATTTCTAAGAAAACGGCGAGACTGTCCAATGTGAACGAACCAAACTGGGCTCTCAGGAATGTTCCGTTATTTGTAATTGATTCCAGAGCAGTTTAACCCGCAGTAGTCCCCAACAAAAGTCCCGTGTGACAATGAAGTGTCGTCAGCCAGAGGCACGGATTTATGGAACCAGTAGACAAAGGAGCCCTTTAATTCCGAGGAAAGTCCACGTGTCCATTTGTAAGTGCCCCAAGCTGCAATTTGCTGACTCGCTTACAGCAATCAAGTCATGAAGGAGGGTTTTAAAAATAAATAAATAAATATAGATAAATACATAAACAAATTATGCTGATAACAACTCTCGGTACTGCGCGATTTACAAACGAGCCAGCGTTAGATAAGTTTTCAGGACCGGGAAATGGAAGTCCTTATAAAGAATGAGGGGGCCGGAGCCCGTAGCGGGGGACACCCCCGGACGCGATGCCAGTCCATCACAAACCATACCGTCACCCGTGCAAAAATGCCAAAGTGTGTGTCGTTTGGTGACGTGCGGGAGCAAGAGTGGCAGCTAACTCAACCTCTTCCCGAAAACCGCCCAGCTTTGCTGCTCCTCACAATGTGGAATTAATCTGGGTATTTTGGGGTTTTGGTGCCGAGTAGCGCTGCTGTGAATTGTACATGTCGTTCAGTTTAGGTTGCAGCGCCCACCATGCTTTTGTCTGTTTTTCACTGCGTTGTATGTTTATCTTCCATCTGTCTGCCTGAACGAGCCTTTTCTAGAGCTGAAACGCCGCCATCACTTATCTTGTTGCTTTGATCGTTTTGACCTCATTCCGTAAAATTGCCCCTCATTCCAAAAAGGCGTTTCTCTGACAACTAAAGCATCGTTGTTTAGCTGATGCCTGTTTTCAACACAAGGATTTAACTCTGCTCCCAGCAGGGAGAGATTTGCCGTCTAGTTGAACCTTGAAATTTGGTAAACCAGTTTTTTTGTGAGGAAAGTCCTTCAAAATGTAGTTTTGTAAAGTGTCATCGAGGATGCTTGAAAGTCTTTGGTAGTTTTGACACAAGCTATTAAGGGGAAAATTGACTTTCCAGAGGCATGTGGTTTTTGTGTGTGTGTGTGTGAAGTTAATTTTAGTTATGATATTAGTCTTTTCACGTCATAATGGTGGTGGAAAAAAACATATAGGTATGATGTTTTGACACAACACATTTGATGGTGGATACAGGTATTCCAGCATCCCACCCAGGGTGTACACTTGCCTTATGCCCTTTGCTGTTTGGGAAAGGAACATTTACCAAAAAGTCCCTGCTGACTTTTTCTTGGCTCATAAATTATGAATGTTTGTCTGCATCCTGTCCAATTGCCAAGGAAAATGGCCAACACAGAATAAGTTCTTTTAAATGGCGGTCTCCCCTTTTACTTTGCGGTTCTGTGGTCTCATCAAGTATGTGAAGCAGCCATGAAGTTAGATCACAGCAGGAGACCCAGATGGGAATGTTACCACCGGGAGCATTCAAACAAACAAACAAACCACGAAAGATCTATCTGGATTGTAGAGGGCAGAGACACTGGTTGAGGGAGGCAAACCATGAATTTCTTTAGTCCTAATAGGGGAATGATTTTGGGTTGCGATGCCATGCTGTGGTTCTAAACATAGTAGGGGTGCTTGGGACTAAAGTAGATGCATGCAGTCCGTCCCTGAGTGCTGTCCTTGTTTTTACAGCCCTGGGATTGTGTGTCTATTTGCTGCTCGATTGGCCACGTGCTGCTTGTCAGCCGGACACACTGCTTACGCACTGCTTACACACTGCCTCTGTGACTTCTCTGTTGGGCCTTAATGAGCAGCTTCTTGAGGTGGGGCTTTGGGTACTGCCAAGCACAAGCCCCCCCCCCCCCCCTACCCTCCAGATCTTGCCAAACATCACCCCTCATTTGCAGCGGACCCCGGGAGTCTTGGCAGTTATTCAGTCCGTTAAATGTTCTGGATCAGGCAGCATCAAACCGTTGGCTGTTGTGCCCAGCCTGGCTGTAAGGACTGACCTGGCACAGTGTGGATGCTCTGCGTCTTTAAATCTATGAATATATTAAGGACAGTGTGGATTTCTTTCTTCTTAAATCGTAGAATCAAGCCATCACCCAGGTTATATATAAATTCATATAGCAAAGGGCCACATCTTATGCCTGTATCTGCATAGTGTTTCTTAGTATCAAACTGAGTCTGTCAATGTTCTTAACCTGTTCAAACTGGTTCATCATGAGACGTGTGTCCCGAAGTGGCGCCCTGCTTTTGCCCACATGCGTGTCCCTGGCGTCACACTCCAAACACGAGATGCGCTCAAAGCAGACAGTCCTACCCTCCTGAAAGCCCCGTAAAAAAAGATTCAATTTACTCTGAATGTGTCATAATGGGGTTACTTGCTGTGTAAGTTGAAATGCAGCATTTCTATATAGGTTTTCTTATGCAGGAGTAGAAATCCAGCGTTGCTGCTTCCAGGAACCCCAGGAAAAGGCTTCCATTCCAGGAGAGGCTTCTCTTTAGGAGATCGATGGAGCAAAAAAGCTTATGGGCAGCAGTTTTCTGAAGCCGTTTCCTTTAAGCAGGCACACCTACTGTATTTATGAACTCCTCTGTTTGATGTATTCGCCGGGTTTGGTTATGCTGTCCCTATGATTTCGACTGGTTAAGGTTTTTTTTTTGTGGTCAGTCACCAGTGAGGTAAAAAGCCTTTAATTACCTGGCATTCCTGGGCTGGGCTTTTGGAAGTTGGGAGATTTAGTTTGTTGGACATGAGTCATGGACTGCCTACCTTGTGGCCCCCCAGGAGTGGGGCACCTGAGATTCAGCTGGGGGTTAGATGTTGGAGATTTTATTCTTTACCTCGTGGTTATAGCTTATCCGCAAGGCTAATTCAGTAACCTTCATGTATGGCTGCACTGGGGATTATTATTATTTATTATCTTTCCGCCGAGTATATTGAAGCAGCTGTCGGCTGCAGAGCGGGCGGCTGTTTGGTAGAACCAGCCACTTTCCTAATTAACGTTGCACCTACACAGCAGGGGTCTCTGTTTTTCTGTCATATCGGACGTAATTAAAAACCAGCAGAATCGGGGTGTGAGAGAGATGGGTTAATTTGCTTTAATCTCTATTGTGGGAGGACAGCAGCTTAAGGTCAGAATGCAGGCGATTCTCATATCGTTCAGAGTGTTTACACTGGACTCCCTTATTTAACTTGTTCTTGTTGTAAAATATGTTGAGATGCTTTTAAACAGTTTTTCAAGATAAATGTGTAACCAAAATGATACTTCTGTTTTTGTGCACGTACCTGAAGCCAGTTAATCAGTCAGTGAAGACGAGATGTGCCTTCTGTCATGAACTTCCCTTGTTTGCCTGCCCGTGTCAGCACCGACTTCTCAGCTGGTGTCAGTTTGTGGTTTGTCTGTCTATGCCGTCCTCTGAACGAGCCCCCTTTCTGTGCCAGTGAAAGGAGTCGGGGCTCCGAATCGGCTTCAGGCTGACCCAGTCCATCCATCCAGCCTCCATAACTGCTTATCTGGAGCAGTGTCTCAGCCTGGATCTGACCCCAGGAGCGTGGTATGGGGTATAAATGGAATAGGTTGCTGGTCAGAGAATTCACAACCATAGAGTAATGACAACTTAAGGAATGTAGTCTTCCCAGATCAGGAAGCTGTAGGGCGGTGTTTCTCGACCTGGCCTTTGCGGGGCCCCCAGACAGATTTTGCTCATTCTCGGAGGACTGGTTTGAGAAACACTGCTGTAGGGAACATACAGATTTGCACGGCACTAGGTAGGACTAGAGCATCAAGTGATGGAGGCCGTGAGGCTGTGAGTCATCATACCCTTCCTGCTAATGTACTCTTTAGTGTCAGGTATTAGGATAAAAGAAGTCTGGGGCAGGCTACCAGGCAGTCAGAGCTGTGTCCATGTGCTACAGCTTGGGGGGCTTTGGGGTCTCAAACCAGTGGTTGGTCTTTGTGGGGGAAGGGTGACCATATAAATACAAGGGGGGGTGGGTGTGTGAAGCGCACCAATAATGGCAGGACTCGTGGTCCAAGTTGACACTGTAAACATTGGCTGGGTGCCAGAATGGGGAGGAAGCTGAGAGCAGGGGGGGAGGGGGGGGGGTCAGGGCAGTCTCTCCCCCTCCCCCCACACTTCTCTGGATGTACAGAGAAGGGGGTTTGTGAGACCAAGGGACAGATTGGGTGAAGGGCCTCAAAGGAGCCAGCAAGGCAGCAGCTGTCTGAAAGGGGGGGGGGGGGGTGAGATCTATTTTTTTTTTATTAGGTATACAGACAGTGTAAGGCTTTTTAAACAAAGCGCATAAACACTTCTGTGATTAAACTGCGGGAGGATGCTTATTGTATGAAATGGTGCCTTTCCATACCAAGAGTATTGCATGGAAAAGTCCTGTGTCAGATCTTAATCGGTTGAGGCTGGAATTTATCTTAATGCATTGTGTATTTATCTTAATGCACTCGTCTCTGTCAGAGCAAAACTGATGCTATCATAGTGAAAGTGACTAATGGAGATTATCTTTGCTGGGGTTTCATGACAGATCTGGATTTTTAGGTTTTTCATGGCTAACTCAACCACAGATATGGAAAGATCCCGAAGGCTTCTTCAGGAGTTTCAGACCACAGTGCTGTGAAACTAAACCCTCTTTGTGAGCTTTGTCTGGAAGCCTGTGTTTCACGCCCAGTTCCATGTAGTGCTTTTGTCATGGAATTACAACGGTACATGATTTCCTGCTGTGTGACTGCTGTCTCACAAAACGGGAATGATTGTATAAAGGACTGTTTTTGGCTATAAATCCATCCAACTGGTGGCCACTTATCCTGCCCAGGGTCGTAGGGTTCAGCTATAAATGCCTGCGAAAGGAGACCAAATGCAGTTGGTCCACAGATGCGGTGGTAGATGGGTGGTCTTGGGTCATGGATCAGAGTGTGGCCAAAGTGAGGGCAATTTAATGGAATCATCCTTGATTTCATGCTCTGTTCTCTGGCCCTTAATGTTCTGTGGACCCCAGCTTATTACCACTGCTGAGAGATGACCATCTTCCAGTGGTTTTCAGTGACCCACAGCTCCGTTTATCTGAACAGCTCGTGGGATGATAGATGAAATTGGATTTTGACTGGCCTTTATAAAGGCACTGCTTGTCTGAAATAAACCCATGCTACGTGCTTCTCTGCGATATGAAGTTTGGCTGGCGGGTTCTTTCTGTAAGAGACCGGGGGACCATCTGATATTAAGATGTTTAGCTGGTGGTCCAGGATTGTCCTCCTGAGGCCTCAGATGCACTTTAGCAGCAAGCTTTGGCTCTCATTGGTGTGCATTGGCTTGCTGCCAAGGTGAGACAGAATTACCACACAGTCACAAAGTAAGGGGGTTGTTGATGGCCTCTCGGGGCACAGTCGCCCCATCATATGGCAGATTGATGGTCTGGAACAGGGGAAGACTGGTAGACGGGGCAGCTGAGGCAATTGCCCCAGGGCCTGGGCCCCCCTCAGAGTTATTTGTGAGACTTAAGATGCTGTTGTATATACAATCTCATTATGGTGGGAATCACAACGCAAAAAATATTTGGTACAATACTTTGTACAAACCAATTTTTAAACGTAATCGTTTGTAATGTTTTATAGTCAGACTAATGTTGAGGCGTGTATATAATGAAAAAAACAAGTTTGTGGACTTTGCTAACCACCGCAGTGTATGATGGGTATGATATTTGGTAGGCTACTAGAATTTCAACTGCTGTAACTGGTGTAGGCAGACCCCAGGTGTGAATTTGGAAGGGGGGTGGCGGGTGAGCATGGTTTTTGCTACTGGTCTGGAAGACATTGAACATTGAAGCTTTTTTTTTTTTAAAGAAATGGGGGAAGAAAGATCAGCTGTATCAATGTACATATTTTCAGTAATGACCACAGCATCAGTCCGTAACTTTAGTATTGATGGTCAATACAGTCTTTTCCCTCCTGGGAACGATCGATCACACTGGATCGATTACCCAAACATGTCACAGATTAGGTATAGGAAGAATACAGATGCAGACCCTAGAAAAATCCTCAGGTACTGACATATATCTTTCAGCGATGATTGGAATTGCACAGTGTCTTCTGTTTATGTTTGTGACAGCAGAGAGATGAAGACGTAGGACAGGAAGGACGCCCTGAACACAGTGAGCCGTGAAACATGCCGGCTATTCAAGTGGGGACTCTCAGTTTAAGTGCAAATGTCCAGACAGCGTCCATCCGTCTTGCTGTTGGTCATCCGTTTCATCTTCCCAAGCAGGCCGGTCTACAGCCCCAGTGCACCGGGCATCTTCATAATGTGCTTAAAATAAGACTTACTTCATCTCTGCAGTGAACATACTGTTTGGAGCCTGAAGGCCCATCCCTGGACAGATCTGAAAAGACCCACCTCCATGAAACTTGCCTATCCCATTATTGCCCCCCCCATGATTATTCTGCCGTTCTGAATTGCAGTTCACTGGACATTAGACTGAATGATACCCCAACTGTCATCCTTTGTCATCATCATCATCTGGCCTTTTCCAATTAGTTTAATGGCATAGTAACCTTAGTGTATGTAAACTTTTGACTTTGTAAGTAAGAAAGTAATAAAACAATCTCTAAAAAATTCTCTCGCACATTATTTTTACATTTAGCAAATAGAAATTATTTTGGGAATCCGAACGGCCTAAAACTGAAAGGGTTTTGTATGATTTAATATAAGACAAAAAAAAAGTTGTCTTTTTATACAGTGTATGTAAACTTTTGGTTTCAACTGTACATCCTGAAGCCTGAAACGTATTGCTGCCTTTGCCCATGAAAAGGAGTCACCTGTATTTACACAAACTCCTTGTCAGACGGGTTTTTGTTGCTGTTTCTGCAGCTTCAGCCACAAGTTCTGTCACACTTTCTGCTTCAGGCAAAGTGCGCCAGGGAAAAGGTTCATCCTCACCTTTCTGCAGCTGTTCATGACCAATGTTCAGGAGCGTTAATGTGCAGGGAGGCAAAATGCATCAAAATCTGTTTCTATTTGTAAGTGTATTTTCTATCAAAATAAACTACAAAATACTAAGTAATGTACGAAACGGACCACAGTATTTTATTCTTTAAAAATGCAAAAATAATTTCACAAACTTCTATATCAGGCCGTTCCTTCACAAGCACACTGACTAAAATACCTAAGCATATGAGGAGTATTTTTTTTTCACTGCTTAACCAGACACAATGTAAATGTGAAACCAAACGATCAAATATTGAGGTGTTGTAAATATATGCCCGATACTCACATGAACAGTCAGATTAGGATGGGTCAATCAATTGGAAAAAGTAGTAATAACAAAGATTTTTTTGTGATCCTAATTGGTAAAACTGCTTCCCCCTTTTGCACCGCAGATGCAGATAACTCAAAAACAAAATCTTAAATGAGAAATGCCAAAAACAATTTAAGCGCTTCACTCTAGACAATCTTAAACTTTTATGCACAGATAGGCCTGACATTTTAATTAAATCTTTTCCAGACATTTTAATTATCTTCCTCATTGTCATGTGCTAAACCTGTGTGCAGACACATCATTTCTTCTGTTTTCGCAATACAAAAAAATACTAAACACAAAATACAAAATTGTATTTTCAAATATGTATTTTAAATGCATGTATCAGACATACTGCCCATCCCTGCCTATGGTGTTATATCATGCCGCAGAATGATAAAATGTCTAGTAAATGCTGTGGGAATAGACTATTGGGCCTTGACTGCTGCTGCCCTATCTTAGAATGATGGACGAGCTGCATGCCATAATCTGCTTCTCTGTAAGCTTCTCGGTTACTTATTAATAATGAGTTTTCAGAGCACGCGTCCACTTTAATATTAACTGAGTTTCTAAAATTACACCATTTGATCTGGTGGATTATAAATGAGATGCTTTTTAAATTTTACGTCATGAACTTTTTGTGCACACGTGGGCAGTGAGATGCATTATCGTTATATAAACTGAACTCTGTTGCAGGAATTCAGTACAAATCTGGTCACTGTTGTGAAAGCTCTGTCCATCCTAGAGTGCCAATAGACTGTCAGGTCAAATCCACAGCCTGCCAGGACGTTTTAACGTAATTTGGAATTGGTATTCAACAGTCAGAATCATTGCAGGATCACAAAATGTATTCAGGGATTCGTGTCAAATTGGGAATTATGGAAAATGTTGAAATATATTTACAGCGTCTAAGCTATACTGATTTCTGAATGTAAAATAAAAGCTGTGCATTTGGTAATCAGAACAAGTGTTTTCATTTTGACAAAAGAATTATGGGTAAGGAATGGTGACCTAGCGCTCTGAAGCTTGGGGCTTTCAGTGATTATCTGCATGATGATTCTGAGCAGCCTGTGTAATGCAGCGCATCGGCAATGCCAGAGATGGTTAGCCATGCTAAATCCTGTGTGTGTGTGTGTGTGTGTCAGCACACAAACCCAGTGGATTGAGAAAATGTAGAAAAGTTCTGCCAACAGACTTACAAGTTCGGATCTCATGTAGATCCAGAAGTGGGTAATTCAGTTCAAAGAAGTCCAGACCAAGATTGTTTTCACCGAACTACTTGAGTTTAGAGTAAGCTAAATACAAATTACAAAATACAAATTTGTATTTAAAATACATATTTTAAGTGCATCTTTGTCCCTCTGTGTGTCTTTAGACTGTACTAACACCATTTGCCTGGTTATCTGTCGTACAGAAGCCTTAAGTTGAAACTGGTGTGAAACTGCTGCCTCCAGCCATATGTTTGCTTTCTAAGCCGCAGTTTCAGCTTATTGTCTTGACTTTGCCGCAGAGTTACCATGTGGTCGCTGGTGGAATGCGTCGATGGTTGTGGGGTTTCCCACAGTGTCCGCTGCCTCGTGCAGAATGATGGTGCTATAATTGGGATTTCCTTAACTCCTCCCCCATCTTTAAGGTTCATCGGAACCAAGTATCAGTAGAAATACACCTGTTCTAAGGTCATTCAATTCAATTCAATCCAATCCAATTAATTTTTATATAGCGCCTTTCACAGCAGAGTGACCCCAAGGTGCTTTACATTGGTGTGTTGTGATCTATTCCTGCATAATTTATACAGAATATATACTTTCTTCACCTATTCCTCCTAACTTTCCCTGTGGACTGCACCACTTTGGTCTGACCACATTCCCTACTGGGCCTGAACCTTTTGCTGCATAAATAGTGACTTGGAGTATATTTTTGGACAGACCCCATGTAAGGGGTCCATCATTGGATGGGTTATTCATAAACACCTTGGGTGCAACCAAAATGGCACTTTTCCTAAGCAGGGCTTTGGCCTCTGAGTACTCTGGTACTCTGAGTATCATCTGTTATTTGGTAATTTCAAGAGTCAGTAAGAGTGGTGTGTATCTTTCCTCAATGCAGGACACTTCGCAGGTCCGAGATGGAGGCGAAGACATCATTACTCGATAACATGATAGGGGTTGGGGACATGGTGCTGCTGGAGCCCTTGACTGAAGAATCCTTCATTAACAACCTGAAGAACCGCTTTGAACACGGCGAGATCTATGTAAGTATCCTTGACAAGTGTGCCCCTGTTTAGCCTTGTAGATCAGCTGCTCTGGCTCCTGTTCTACGGCATGCTTTCTATCTGTTGATCAGCCCTGTATCCTGTCGTCTGCCATCTTCGATGCCCCAAGCCCTTCAGTGCAATGTCTAGAATCTGACAAGATGCCCAAGGCTCTTCTTCAATACGCTTGGAATTTACATTCCAAAGGCAGGTCAAAAATCTAGGCAAAGTTGGGAATGAACAGAGTGATCGAAGAGGTGATGCTTTGGGTGAGATTTTAACACACTGCTAAAGGCAGATTTTTCTTGCAATAAGAACCTTGTTTAACTTTTTCGCAGGTAAATCCTAATGTGGCACTTTACAGTGTTTCTCAGACCAGTCCTAAGGGACCCCCATACGAGTCATGATTTTTGCTCTCCCAGCTCCCAGGGAGAGAGCAAAAAAGTGGACCGTCCCTTGGACTGGCTTGATGAACGCTTGTTAGTGTCTAACCATGCTTAGATGCTCTGCAGACCTGAAATGTCATTTAGTGTCTCACAGCAACTTATCTGGTTAGAATTCCTTGCCTATGCACTTGAACAATCTCGCGGTCAAGGTTGATGTACTGTAATCTCCTTGAACAGGGTAGCTTAAATGGGAAGTAGGAAAACAAAAGTGACTGACTTCCAGCGTAATTTGGAGTTTGATGCCCCATTAGGATCTGGTGTCAATATGGAGTGCAAGTATGTGCAAGACATGCTAACTATGTCTGAAGCTAACTGTGGCTTCAGGCTGGGTCTAGGCAGTGGAATGCATAATTATGGCTGTCCAGAGTGATTTGTGGGCAGTTTTTTTTCGCTGATGCAAGCCCTTCGCACAGCCATACTGGTGACTTCATGGTCTGAAATACTTTGCATCCCACTTGCTTTTTCCACTGTCGCAGTGTTTTGGGATTTCCGGCCTCACCTCTTGCTTGGCGTAAAGACACTGCTGTTCAATGATGTCCACAATCCACCTGTTTTGTATGTATTTATACTGATTGTGCTGGTCAGTTTGTTAGTGCTTACATTCATTCTAGACGAAATGGGCAACTGGTTTTTACCGTCAAGCCAGGGAATTTACAGAGCGATTGGTTGTTGGTTTAGTTCCAAGGGTTTTATTATTGTATAAATGTCCAAATTTGTTTAATTTTTTATCCAACAGGAATTCAAAGGCGTACTAATAATGGTTCTGTACAAGAACATTCCCATTTGTAGCTGCAGTATACATGTAATTTATAATTTTCTGTGTTGATTTATGTGGGCTAGAGAATACCCTGTGTCTGATCAGGATGTTTGCTGCGGAAGATCTTTTGTGTGACATTCCTGGTCTCAGCCCTGCTCCATAAACCTTACTGTATTCTGTAATTAAATGCCCCCCCCCCTCCCCAGCTATCCGGTTTACTGTTATAGAGGAATGTTTTGCACTTTTCCCTTTTTGAACGTCAACATTCAGAAACCCTCGAGTACTCTGAAGTCCATGCAGCTACCTGTGTTGGTTAAGGCTCATTCAGTGAGACCCACGTCTGAGACATCTTATACGGCTGGCTTTGCTACGTAATTAAACCTTTTAACTGGAAGCTCAAGGTTAGGCTACCACATGGAACCATGAATCCAGAGCAGGAGACCTGAGTACAGCTGTGTAGAGTGGGAGGGAGGTTAAAGATGTGTTTACAGGCTTGAACCTTGAGGTTGACTAGTATCTTGTGTGCATCAAAGATTGGTGAGCATGGGACTTAAATCTCTTAACACCCAGCTTCATACAAATGACCATATGTTTACACTTCATGTTTTGTGGCTCATTTAAATAAATTAATTCGCTTGGTAGTCATGGTCATTTCCAGGTGCTGCATTATTCCATCGACTTGCATGTCGGGAGAGTTCCGAGACCTGGCTGGACCTGACAAGCTGAGTCCGAAGAGCCTGCTGACTGATTTCAGGCAGAGATCTGCAGGCTGCACTCTGCCCCCTCATTACTATGGCTTTTTACACAGTTTGGAGTGTTCAAGAAAGCAGGGACACCAAATGAGGGAGGTGTGTGTGGGGGGGGGGGGCAGATATACACTACACAGTGGGGACCAAATGTTCATACAATGCGATTTAAAAACCTGTTATTTTGACATTGTGGGGGCCATTTTTTCAGTCCCCACAAAGGCCAACTGAACTTTATAAAAATCTGTCACTACAAATGCCAAAGGGCTTGTGTTTTGTTTTTGGTTACATATGGTTAAAGTAAGGGCTGGGTTTTGACCATAGAAGTGAACGGAGAGTCCCCACAAAGATGTGTGTGCGTATGTCTGCCTGCCTGCTTCACACTGGCCAGTTAGCCTGATGGGAAGAGCATGACGTGGGGGTGTCCACTTACCACTCTGGCAGTGTTCCCGATGGTACAAGGCAGATCGGGTTGCTTTTTTGTTACGAAGTGGACACCCCCTCAAAATCCCCGTTTTCATTCAGCACCTTTTAGTAGCTTGTCTCTTTCATAAGGGTTCCTTCCCTTGTAATGCCTCATATGTGCAGTGCGACAGTGTATTGTGTCTTGCTATGGAAGAGGTTTGGTCATTGCAGGGAACGTTATCTAATACCTGATTTAATGCGAACCGAGAGGCGGTTCACATTTCTGTAATTCTAGTAAATCTCGGCTGTTTTAAAAGAATGAAATTTATGGAAAATGATAGCTCACTTCTCCTTTAGTGTTTGTGATGCAAAGTTTGTTTTAATGGTTAATTGAAATTCTTAGCTGCACAGTACGTGTTCTGCACGCACCAGTGTATTACATAAGTTGTAAGTCATGTTGGATTTAGACGTCAGCTATCAAAAAACTAGTAAATAAAAACACTGGAGAAGATGTTTTGGATATTAATGTGCATAAGGAATGGACTGACTAGTGTTGCCCCTAGCGTGGTTCAGACTGATTACACAGCTCCCTATGCGCCATAATCAGGAGGGCTCTTCCTGGCAAGTTATCTGACGCCAGATGGGTTAGGCCAGTTTTAACCAAAATCCATATTTAGTTGTTTGTCAAGGGCAGCCTGTCAGACTGCCCCCTAGGGCAGTGACTCTCAAACCGCTCCTCAGAAGGTCCACGTTTTTGCTACGAAACGCGGGCTGTCTAACAGGGAGCTGGGAGGGAGCAAAAACATGGACTGTCTGGGGGTCCCCGAGGACCGGGTTGAGAAACGCTGCCATAGGGATTCCTCAGGTCTCCGGGTTCTCTGGCTCTTTACCGCTATTTCACCTGCCCCTCCCTCAGTGAATATTCTACATAAACAAATGTGGAATAAGAAATAGACTATATATATAATATAGACATTATACATAATATACATTTGGCCAGTAGAGTGTCCGTCTTATGAACCCTAATGTCTTTCTCAATCTGGAGGATCACACCATGACAAATATGTCCAACATGGGCCTCTCCATCTGGCTCCCTACCCAGCGTGAATTCTCAGCATTCCATGAATGTAGTACCTCCTGGTGTCCCTGGACACCCCCCC
>JABFEB020000035.1:18685173-18698414 GCA_019775895.2 Stomatorhinus ivindoensis | reverse complement strand
CCCTGGACACCCCCCCCCCCCCCCCAGATGCTTATCAGGAGCATGGAGATCTTCCTAGCAGTGAAACGAGGTGTACATTATTACAGCACTCTACTCAGTCATGCTACCCTGTGCAGTTTTAAGAATTGGCAACACCACAGGGATTGTTTGACATGAAATTAAATTCCTCTGCGTCTTAGGGTGGAGTTCCTAATTCGGCCCTTGTCGCCTGCAACACCTCTGGCTCACGCAGCTAGCCTTAAGGACATGGCAGGATTCCAGGAGTCTTTACATGCTGGACCAAATGCATCATGCATTGTCTGTAAGGATCTGGTTGGTATAGGGGGTCTTAAGTTCATTCTGCTATAACCACTATAAGACAGACGGTGTGACATTAGATTGAATCACATTATATTGTGTGACAGGTGACCTTTTCCTACAGATTTTGAAGATCTTGCAGAAGGATCTCAAAAATCTGATTTTCTAAGTTTACAGTTTTAATGAACTATTTTTACCCAGATCTTTTGTAGTTTATTGTGTGTTTTATGCGCAGAAGGGTTTTTTTGCTAATAGCTTGGAAGCCCTTTATGGTCTTTAGATGCTGATCTTTCAAAAGAAAGTCCACATGCACCCTGTTGCTGAATCTGCTTTCACTTTGCCAGAAGGTATGTGATGTTATGCCTCTTTCCACCTCTTTGCAGACCTACATCGGCAGTGTGGTCATCTCCTTGAACCCCTATAGACACCTCCCTATCTACACAGCTGACAAGGTGGAGGAGTACCGGAACAGGAACTTCTATGAGCTCAGTCCACACATGTGAGTTGCAGTCTTTGTAGTCACTCCATTATAGTGTTTAGGCTCTATGTTCTCCCTTAAAGCAGTGTTTTCCAACCCAGTCCTTAGGGACCCACGGACGGTCCATGTTTTTGCTCCCTTCCAGCTCCCTGCCCTTCCAGCTCTCTGCCAAACAGTCCATGTTTTTGCTCCCTGCCAAACAGTCCACGTTTTTGCTCCTCAAGACCCAGATTGGGAAACGATGCTTTACAGCAAAATGTCATTGTTTTGCAATTAATAATTGATTTCATTACCACATCCAATGATGTACTTCAGCATATACTGCTGTTTTATTGTTGATGCTGGTGACCAATTAGTGAGAAAAGCCCAGTTTTATTGGATGATTAAATGGTCATGGTCTTTGTACCTAATGGGATGGGACTAAAACCTATACTGCATAAATGTCACTGCCAACTTGAATTGTGAAAGTGTGAGGCAAAACGACAAAAGAAAAGGACTGTAGATCAGGGCTAGATGTCTGCTTAACCATCCTGGTGCTTTGCGGTACGATACAATGGCTTTTTGTGGAATGATTCTCTGACGCGTTAGGTTTTGTTGCATTGTCAAAGATGACAAAACTCCCACCAGCAAGCTCAGGGCCTCAAAAGGGACCTCCTGTGCAGGAGAAAACGGAGAGGAGGGCTATGAACAAAGGAATGGACGTTCTACAGCTCTCTTGCCGCCCTCGCCTGAGGATGAACTGTGGGTCTTGTTGATGCATTAGTCTATCTATTCCTCTGCCAGTGGCCAGCACTCTTTAGAGTCCTGCCAGTAATCTTCTGGCACTTTTAGGGTGAAACAAAAGGGAGCAGCTGTCTACAGACGCCTTGCAACCTCTCTGGCTCTCATCCTTCTAGGGCAAGCTGCCACTGCCTTGCTTTCTGCTGGTCCCCCAAAAAGGAGAGGGGAGTCGCTGTATGTGGGACGGGCTGTTGCAGAAGGGTTGCCGGTTTCTTGTAGCGCCGGGGCTGCTTGGCGGTCTGCTTGGCGGTCTGCTCCTATGCCGGACCCGCCCCGTCTTACTGCTCCTTGCCCAACACTCTTGCCGCAGAGCTGTGGTCTTCAGATGTGTTCAGCTGCCTTTCAACGGGGACCCAACTGCCTCAGTCGGCTCCGTGATTTTATTTGAAGCCTGGTTTGTTGCAGCGTGTGACTCAGCCCCTTGTTCTCGACAACTCTACTCTCTGCTGCTTTTCTCTATCAGGCACCGAGCAGAAGCTGTTAGATCACACACCTTACCTGCACCCCTCCTAATTCCATGACCCAGGGCAGCCCCGCAGCTGGTTGTCATCGCAGTCAGCGGGCCTGGTGACTGAACGGGAAAGAACCGATCGTTGATGGGCCTAGATTTATTATCCTCGTAGGCCGCATTTCAGCCGCGCCACGATCTTTGAAACACGGGAAGACAGTCTGTCGCACATTATTGTACAGTATTCTTCTTTGGCAAAGAGTACTACATTCAGAAGACGCTCAGTGACTCTGCATCTGAGCCATATCCTTGGAGCTCTAGTATTCTGGAACTCGTTGAGGTCTAATTTACTGTAAGTGGAACTGAAGAACGTGTCTGTCCACCATTAGTTGGCTGTACATGATCCATACTATAGTTGGCTGTTTTCATCGGTGATGCTTTTGGAGATTAGAAACTTGGGCTATGTCTTGCTCGGTGAAACATGTGGAATCTTAAGGAACATTATATTGGGTACTTGTCTGCAGAACCCAGGTGAGGAGGCTGGCTGGAATGCCACCTCCCAAGTGTCTTGGGGAAACTGTTTGATCTTGAGTTGAAACCACCTGGATGCACAGGCAAGCTTCAGGCTGGGGTAAAAACTTTTGTGAGCTAAGCAGAAACGCTGCCTCCTTGGATGCAGACAGCAGTCCCGTTTCCATAGTTAAACAATGCACCACTTTGAGTTACATTGAGGTGTACATCTACAGAGGGCTGTGGTTTCCGTATGAAATTGAGTTAGAAGTAGACAACTATGGACAGCTGTACCTGCCAATTAGCAGTTGACTAACAAATTTACCTGAGCCATTTGAATTTGCTTTGCCTAACCTGTCAAGCGTCGCATAGCTGTGAGGGATGAGGCTGCTGATGTGAAATCCGTAATGGTAATGAGCAGAAATACAAGCCCAGATTTGTCATACACATTTTTCTTACCTCAGATCAAGGCAACTTCTGAGATGCAGCATGTAATCTGTGATTAATGATTTTGCAGTTCATTTCTGCGTATCATTAACTCAAGCAGATCATAATTGAGCCGTTTGTTAGTATGAGCGCAAGACTGAAAATATGTGCAGTGAGGTCATTCTGGCTCAATTTGCCAAATGGTCCACGTTCGACCATCTCAACAATTTTGTGGCATTTAGTTTGCCCCAGGTCAATATGAAAAACCCAACATTTCTCTGACCTACACTGGCTTGAAATTTCATGATTTTTCCTTGGTGCACAAAATTGCTTGGTCAGCCATTTTCAGATTCCTTTATCCTGGGCATCTGGAAAAATATTGTGGATATACGCATATATATATAAGTTTTGACATAATTCCAAATATTATTTATTTAGACTTTAGCATGTACCCAACTTAAGATGGAAAAATTCCAAACGTGTCCCTACTGTTTTGACCGGTATTCCAAAGGTCGTATCTCTGTCAGTATTGTAAGTATGGTCACTTTTTGGCAAAAAACCTTTTTGGCAAATCACTCGATATCCTATAACCGCACTTCATTTCACTCTCTGTAATCTGTGAAGAGGTATGCACTACAGGTCAGAAAACATGAATTTCCACATCTGTGTCCTGCTACAGGTCCGGAATCTCAAGGGGTAGTAAAAATATTGTCACTTTTTTGTGTCATTTTGAAAGTTCTAGGTTCCATTTACAACACACAAAAAAACAGAAGAAAGGTGACTATTTTTACTACTCTTAAGATTCTGAGCCCGTAGCAGGACCACCAATATGGGATGGGGAAAGGTGCTCTGTGCAATAGAGTATTTTTAGAGGTGTCTGTGATGTTGGACTTCATCTGTACTTGGTTAAACAGAAGCTAGTTTTGCCAAGATTTACACCTTCAAGAATCACTTTTTAACTTGAATGTTAAGATATAGGATTTTACTTGTTGAATTGAGAAATTGATAATATTCATTTTCTGTTTTTGTTCAGTGGAGGACAAGTTAGTATAATAATATGGTTAGTATAATACACTAGCAGTTTATGCAAAATTTTATTTCCGTGCAAGAGGATTACTGGCTTTTTCTCTGTTCAGCCAATTTTTCCATCGCTATAAATGTACCAGTATTTTTTTGTCATTCTGTTCAAATGTCACTGTCTGGAGGACTGGAGATCCTGCAGCCATTTAAAAATTAACTACAGCGTTTGTTTTGTTGAGAGAGGAGTAGATAAGGAGCCACCAGGAAAACAAATAGCTCGCCTTGCAGCTGACTTTGGCTTGTATTTGTTTGCCTGCATGGAGAGTAATTCCTCCTGTTTGAAGGTCAGACTCATCTGTGCGACAGGCCTACGTACAGGCCCATCTGTGCGACAGGCCTACGTACAGGCCCATCTGTGCGACAGGCCTACGTACAGGCCCATCTGTGCGACAGGCCTACGTACAGGCCCACTCCAGTCCCAAGCTAATGAACACTGGGACAAACCTTGACATGACTGCCTAGAGACAGGCCACGCACTAATGAAGGATTGTAATGGTCCGGCAAAGGCATACAACTTTGCACTTCTGAAACTAGCTCTTTAACTATTGAGAATTGATTGGTAGCTATGTGTCATATGGCAGATGAACACGTTCAGTCCAAATTGGCAACTTTTGCCTGTAGATATTTAGCTATTTGGTTCTAAAAATGAAAGTTTTGTCAACAATTGAAAGTCTGCTTATTTTAAGGTACTGGCCTTAAATAAAATATTAATGTTTATTGTTTTTGTTTCGTTTTTTTTAAATCTGTGAATTCTGCGATTCTGGGAATGTCAAGACCAAAGATCTCGCATCGTTTACAACCTGGAAGGAATACTATTAGTTTCTAATAAAAATCTTTAATAGAGCCCTAATTTTAATGCACAATAAAAGTACAGTGGTACCTCAGAACTCAAATTTAATCCGTTCAGAACTCCGGATAGAATCCTACAAAACCAAATTAATTACACCGAAATATGTTTTTTTAGCATTTAAACACACAATGAACTGGATAAAACAAGAAGAGCATATACTGTACTAAACACATCTAAGCACATTTATCAAAACAGTAATTTGTAAAGTAATAAAATAAATCTATCCAAGCAATGTGTCCAGCCCCGATCGTCCGCTCCTTCAGGTGCCACGCCCCCCTCATTAACCCCATGTGGAATCCCTGTGTGATCAGCTGTTTATGGTTATTGTCATTAGTCCTCTGCATTTAGTCCACATTTCAGTTTGATTCTCCAGTCCGGTCATTGTATTGTCCGTCTGCATTTTGCCTGCCTTGTCTGTAATTAAACCCCGTATTCCCCGATACCCTGACACCTGCGCCTTTGTCTCTGCTCATTATTATTATTAATTATGATTATTATAATTAAATGTATTAATGGTTTATTATTAATATTAAAATAAATAGTAAGAAATCTTTATTATTATAATTATTACTGTTACTGTCTATCATTGCCTAAATGTATTTTTACTGTCTAAATATATGTATTCAGCTAGTGTAAACATGCACAATGCTATCATAGCGGATGCGAGGCTGAGACTGAAGCTTTACCCTTTATTTCCGCTTAGAGACGTGACGCGTGACTTTCCCCGTGCACACAAGTTCTTAGGTCGGTGTTCATGGTTTGACTTCTGAGATTCAGATTGAGTTCTATGTAAATTTTTTCCGAACCGGTTGGTTTGACTTTTAAGAAATTTGAGTTATGAGTTTGAGAACTGAGGTACCACTGTGTTGATATAAACTGTATTGTCTCATGCTATATCTCCTTTTGAAAATTATATCTATATACTGCAAAAATTAGATATACTGCCCAATCCTAGAGGCATAAACAAACAGTGCTGTACATATGTGCTTACTTTCTGATTGGAGGTATTTGTTCGGTGTGCCAGGACACAGCCATAATGTTTTTGTGGTCTGGTCTTTATGTTGATTTCATTGAGTGTATGGAATGTTGCCAGGGGAAGACCATGTGTTGCAGTGGATCATCACGTGTGCAGTAACCATGACAACGCATACAAAATACAGCACCACAGTTTCTGCTAAAACTATCTGGAAGTGGGTGTCGTGGTATAAATCATATTCAATGAACTTGTGGTTTAAACCTGGCATAGGACGACACTGTGGTTCATATTGGTTTTGTCATTTTGAAGTCTTAGACGATCACTTAAGCTCCATTGAACATACAAACAACAGGGTCCAGATGTGTGCCGACCATCCGACTGATGCCACATTGGTGTCATTTGGTTAAGAGGTGCCAGTACCCCTCTGTCATCCCCACAGCATTATGGGAGAAACTGTTTATGGGGGTACATTTCAAGATGATGCATTTCAGTATATACCATTTTGATCCACCCTTTATATCTTCGAAGTTTATACCCTTTATATCTAGATTTATATCCTTTATATTTAGAGTACATTTTTGCTACTACAGCCAAGCCCTGCTTTTAGTTGAGCTTTATAGATATGTTGCTGCATAGCAGGAATTGAACTGAAAACATGATCATTATCCTGCAACAGGGCTGTCTAAAACAGATGAGATGATAAAAAACAAGCTATTCTAAGGTGCAGTTAAGTCTAATACAGTAAATTAAATCTATATATAATCAGCGATTGACTTTTAATTCTGGTTTTGAATATTTTTCTCACACCAATTTGGTTTCTTCAATGCTGAAACAAAGCCACCAACAAAGCTGGTTATATTTTCATAGCGAAATGGGTGGTTTCCTGTGTAATCTAAGACTTTGTGCCTATAAAGAGATTTTTAATCTTCAGTGTACCCAAGCTATTCGGTGGAAATTAGATGGTGTACGAGGCAGGACTGTCTAAAGACACGCTTCCTCCTCCTCGCATGAGAAAATGTTTCCTCCTTTTTCCTTAAGACAAGTTCCACCCAAGGACTGACTTTCAACACTACCATAAATAGGTGTTATTATCCAAAGGACAAGCCTGGTTTATCCATGATTATGGTCTCATTCAGGCTTGTTTTTTTAATTATAGAATCTCTCCTTTTTGTCATCTTGTGTTGGAAGGAGTTTATCTATTTAGACTTTACTGTGCATACTTGTCAGCACCCAGTGTTTTGAGCTAATTTCAAACTAAGGCCTTGACTGTGATGGGATAGGTTGCAGTCAATCCTTCAATAAGTCATGAAGTTGGCTTCCACAAAGGGACTATTACGAACATATTAAAATCACTTGAATAAGTCTTGAAATTCAGTGCATCATTGACTCTTAACAATGGACAAAAGTAGATGTACTATATGGAGAGATTTGGTTAACATGTGAACAATTATCTATCACACTTGCAAAAATGTCACCTACCTTCTTACCTCCTACACAGTACTGGTGACCACTGAGAACATGGGGTGCTACACTCTGTTAAAAAGAGAGCACTGTATCCTTCAGCCACACCTGCCACGTCGCACTTTAAAGCCCCAGGAGGCTTCTGTTATGAAGAACCACAGCTGAACCCCTATTACTGTTAACTGTAATTGAGTCCAATTGCAGCAGGGACCTATTCAGTCATTTACAGATGATGTCATCTGAATCCTATTCCCAGTGCAGGTCAGATTGAGCTTACTCCTGTAACTAGCTTTGCACCAGGCACCATGGCAACCAAATAACACGACTACCAGACCTTGCTGACTGTCCAATCTTTGATCCAGATTTGAAAGAAACTCTCATTTTGCTGATTATCATGGCAGTTCCTCCACTTTCTCCAGTATTGGCACCAACGGCTGCCTTTGTTGTATGAATATTGTTTGGTCACAAACCCGTCTGTCTCAGTGATGACACCGGGCAGCTGGTACTTCTCCGAGATCAGGTTACATGCGTCTCTGTACATGTGTGCAAAAGCACTTTGGGGGAAAAATACGCAGATCCTTGTGCATCCTTTGAAAATCAGAGTTAGTTAAGACGTTCTTATAAGACCCTTTTTTGTGGCTGCTTACTTTTACAAAAAAATTTTTTAAGCACTCCCTTCTGTGTGATTGTTGGAGTGGGATAACAATAGTGTTGGGGGGGGGGGAAATCTTTACAATGAGTCCGAGGTAATGAGTCCAACCCCCAACCTCACCTCACCTCAACACTTGAGCTTCAAAGCCCAGGGAACAATGTGCGCTGAACACTGGACCCTGTCCCCAGTGGGAACGCTCTTACTCATGCTCATGCCGGTGAGGGGTTTATTCATGTCTTCAAAGAAAAATCTGAGCGATAATGGTGGTAAATGCTGTTAGGGAACAAAACTGTCGAGTGTGTTTTAGGATGACTCTCTCTCACACAGCACTCCGAAGCCCCTGATTCGCTAGTTTTTCTCATTCATATGTAAACAGATCATGTGGTCAGAGTAAGAGCCTCCTTTTGAGGACTAGGTGCTTTCCCACCAAACTTCTAAAACCTAGTTCCTGTTTCCGAGCCTCTGGGCTGTCTCACATGTTCATGTATGGCTTTCTTACTGTACAACAGGAACTATAGCATTAATGCTAAAAAAGCACATGGGTTAAACTTCACGCATTATTTCATGCAGAACTACAGCACCACCCCAAAACAATGAAGGATGGGAAAAATGATTCGTTAGTTACTGAGCAGGAGATTGATCGCGTGGTCCGAAAATACATGGCAAATCATGCGTTCAGACTCTCACACAGGAACTTACTGGAAATCTATATTATTCCATTATAAACCTAAAATTAGCAACATCAAAAGTGACGGGGTAGTGTGCAAACATTACAGACAATTTATATGGTAATAACACTGTTACATACAAGTAAATGTGTGTATAGACTTGTCTTGAAATAAAAATCTCACTACAGTCAACTGACCGAAGTTAGCAACCTTAGAATTGTTCAGTTCGCCGCTCAGTAAACATACGAACACTTTCAAGGAATGCTGCTCATTTAGCACTCATGCACAAGATTGCACGGATCTCCAAGTCCAGTTCTCCTCCCTAGATCTCCTCCCACCCTCCTTGGTCGTGGCTTCTGTCCTCTTTGTTCTCCGAGCCCATGCTGTCTGTATTTTGTTTGTTTGGCGGAGGCCGCAGAGACTCTGGATTTTCATGGTACTGATCCTTGGGTGGTCTGTGGCCAGACCCAGGTAGGTGCTATTAGTTTGTGTGGTCTTGTGGTCGTAATAGCTGTGCATTAATGGACGGATGCACCACCTGTGTCTTGGACCAATGACCGCAGGGCTTGTTTAGAATGATCCTTCTGCTGGTCTGCGCAAGTAGGTGTGATGGGGATAGTTTTTGAATGCCCATCTATGTGTAATTAAGGCAATACATTGCTTGACCTGGTTTCGGTCAAGTTGCTGTGTTTTGCACCGAAATCGAGACTAGAAATTAAGTGGTTGTTGAAAATGATGGATAGACACATGGTGTGGATTTCTGTGAGTGTCCTCCAATGCTGTCAGGGATAGACTTTTATAGCTGGTTATTGAAACCAAGGACTAAACTCATACACTATTGTATTTTTGCTTGAGGATTTAATCAGTGAAATATTAGTACTGATTAATTTTGAGGACTTGGCTCTCTGATACCTTTCACCTATTCAAGGTCTGAACAACCATTTTGAACCTTATTTATATGAATAGCTTCTATAATCATTGACAAACATCAGAATAAGGGGCATTGCATAAGTCTATACCACGTCTACCGCTTCAATATCAGCTTCTGACCTGTTACCCTGAGTACAGAGAGTTTATTACAGAAATGAAAGGTTTTATTTTAAAAGGAATTATTCAAAATAAACACAACAAAGTCCTATGCAAACAAAGGCATCACGAGTCCTTAAAACCGATAGCAGTAAATACTCTCTTCCCTTTGAATCACAGTGTAATCAGATGGCAAACAGCAGGTTATTTTTCTGCTATGCTGGTACAATGTGCTGCTTCTATGAGGAATTTAAGCCCACAAACCTTTCACTGCTGGCTGGGTTTAAGTGATCATGCTAACCGATAATTCCCTGCCGTGTAATGCTGCCTCTGTCAGCCTTTCCATGTTCTGTGCAGTTTACCATGCAAGATGCATAAATCAGTCCTGGCAGATGCACGTGTCTAGGTGCACTTGATGCCAATAAGTGATAAACCATAAATTCTGCCAGTGCCCTGAGTTTTAAAGTGGTTAGTTCTTAACAATGATAAACCCAGATTAGCTTCTATTGAATCTTTATCAGACTGCAGTGAGATTAATGTTCTGCTGATAACATTGATCCAGGCTTTCGGCTTAAGAAAAAACTAATAAACTGTTTGGGGAAACTGGGGGGGGGGAGCTTTGTTGCATCATAAGTGCTGTATCATCTGTTAGCAGCCATAATCAATCATATTTCACAGCTGAAATGTGCTGATTGCTCAAGTTTTCATAAATTCTACTGATAAGAACTTAAGTGGGTAGCAAACGTCTTTAGACACCATAAGATAAGATAAACCTTTTACTCCCACAAGTGACAGAAAGTGGACAGTACTAGAATATAGCAGCAAAAATTTAAAACAATAGGATAAAAACCTTCTGAATCTCTCCTTCCTACCTCGTGGATGCAGAAGCCTGCCACTGAAGGAGCTGCTCAGCGCTGTCTGTCTCCTGCATGGGCTGGGAGATGTTATCCAACAGGGATGACAGCTTAGCCACCATTCTGCTGTCTCGCTATTGCCCTGGCTTCTTCAGAGCAAATGAAATGAGCTCCCTGGGCATAACCTTCCTAACTTAATTACTAATCACTATAATTATCAATCATTTCTTCCCCTTATAAAATTCTTCTGCTTCCAGTTGTATCTATACACACATGGCATAAACATTTACACACTAGGTTGATTCCTTTTGTTAAACAATAATGTTTATGACCCTGTACATGTGTAGCTGCTATCAGTGTTTGTGTGTGGTCATCAAATCCATCTTGTTGATTTTAACTTGTTCAGTAGCAGCTATGCTGTAAACCAGAGAGGTAGTGCGAGGTCCTCATTAGATGAGCTTAATTTGCTTAAAAATGGGAGTAAATCGAATCATTTGGATAAAATTTTGATTACTGACATTGCTGAGTTTGTGCTTTGCCATGACAAGGTTCTGTTACAGTAAAATGAGTCCATGTGACAGCACCGCTAACTGCTGAAGCGAAAACCGCTAACTGCTAAAGCAGGCTTGTTTTGTGTGTGTGTGTGTGTGTGTGTGTGTGCATGGGGGCAGCCAGGTTCCAGTCCACACGCCTGCGTCACATTTAAATGGGCCACAGTTCTTCACTTCCCGTGGCTACACCGCGGTCTGGTCTTTCCTGCTGGCGACGGATCTCCAAGGCTGATCTCAGATTAGCCTTCCCAGGCTGAAACCTCAGCCCAAATCCATACTGTGCACGAGAGATGAAGCTGATCCCGGATAAGTGCTCTGTAAGTCCTCATTCATCTAAAAATAAACGGGCACCATGCAGTTGTAGTAGAGTAAAGCGGAGTAAGATCTAAGTGGCACGATAATAGGTCAGATGCGGAACAAAAGTCAGTCTGGCTGCGCTACACAGGAAGTAACAACAGTAGTGTCTGGGGGCTTTTGTCAGGGCTAGAAGGAAACTGCACCTGGAATTCCCATAAAGATTGCATGGAATTCTCTGTGATGCAATAGCCAGACAATACTATTATAATATCACATGCATGATCCCATTCTTCTGGACATCTGTGAAGGGGGAAGCTTGTCACCTTTGAGGTCAGGAGTTTTGTACTTTTGTTTAAGATTTGAGATCATGTTCATTTAAAGGATTATCTCCTATAAACCTTGATCCCTGTGGTTTATCTTGGAAATTCTGTCGTACACGCTACTTATATCTTTACAAATCTGTCTAAATCTCTTTTGACATCACCCTGGAAGCAACCCTCCTGTCAGTTTTCCTGTCAGAATAAATCACCCCTGTGGTCGTCTGTTTCCTGCCAATCATTTCTCCCAAGATACAATTTTACCCTGGCATGTACGGCACAACTTAAAGATAGAATTTAAGGAAAAAATGAGGGTGATTTCCTTTATGGGACCTTGACGGCTTTTAATCTCAATTGTACATGTAGGTTAATATTCACAGGACCTCTGGCATTTTCCTGAGGCTTCCAGAGCAGCGATGACCCTACAACGAAGTTGTAGGAGCCGTTCAGCTTCTGTCAACTGTAAGGACTCCTCACTGGCTTTGACCATAGCCGAAGACGGAGTTTGTGAGCAGCGGAAGAGCTTGTCCCCATGTGAACTGTAAAGCATATGAAGAGGAAGACTACTTCCTTGGGGGAACTGTGGAACGTGTAAAAGGAAGAGCGTACCCAAGAGGGAACAGGGCACATACCGTCCCAACCTTCCTGCTGCTTTGCTGGGAGGAACACAGAGGCTATTTTCTGCACGGTGCCTCTTGCAGTTGTGGTTTTGGGCCCGCCGTCAAATAAAGGAAGCAGAAATTACAGCCCTGGGCCACCGCTGACTAGCCTATCACAGCGCACACGGCAGGACGCCTATATTTATCCTTGGCGTCTTCGCACAGCAGGTTCAGATGTGGGGGTAGCGTGCTGGCACAACTGCTGCCCGCTCTCGTGTATATGCCAGGCACATGGCGATGTCCTCACTAGCAACACCGGCGGTAATTGTTTTTGGGGGGGGGGGGGGGGTGTACGTTGTCCTGGGGCCCTTTAGTCTGGTCAGTCAAATTAACCCTGGCCTGTTAGCCCCCAAGATTATATGCAGGCTTGACCTGGCAGATGTTCCCAATTTTTTTTGTTCCCCCTCGATATAATCTCCCTCTTAAGGGGATTAGTTCAAAATCTTCACAGATGTGTGGAAAATCACTCTGCTCTGCCTTTTCAACGGCGGTGCTGGTTTTGAGAAATATAACCAAAGATTGACGCGGGTGCTTGTCAGTTTGTGTGTGTAGAAATGTCTGCATTTCTCACATTAGCCCTGGTAGGAGCTCCGGTACGTTACTCTCATGAAGGGAGTTTCCCTGCCCTCAGGCCAGTGAGACGCCTCGGCACCTGGGCTGTGGCCCAGAGGACCAGCCAGTTCCCATCTTTATCCCGATCGTCACCCTAATGCTGCCAAGGTTTGCCTTTTGGTAGCATCACCGCTTGCTGCTTGCCCCCCCCCCCCCCCAACAAGGTGGTCTGGACTTGAGCCCCCACCCGAGGTGTTTGGGTGAGAAGCCCCAGCCGCCGCTGCCTCCCTGCGGGCGCTTCCGTCCTTTCAACCCATGTGACGTGCCGTTAATGCGCCTACATGGGGGGGGGGGGGGGG
>JABFEB020000035.1:18671667-18685057 GCA_019775895.2 Stomatorhinus ivindoensis | reverse complement strand
GGGGGCAAACAAACCACCCCCCCCCCCCCCCATCTTGTCTGGAACTGCTGGTAATTTGGTGCTTTTTTGAGGAGGGGGAGGGCGCGTTGGACAGGAGTCTGGCTATTTTATGTGCCTCTTTCAGGGGTGGTCAGTCTCCTTTTATTTCCCAAAGATGATGTAAGATCTTCCTTGATGGGTATCTTCATTATCACCCCGGTCATGTGACCGGTTGCCTGAAATCTGTCTGCTTTGTATTTAAATTGGACCCCACTGTGGATATGAATTCCGGGTCGGTTGGAAGGCGTTTGCTGTAATTGGTTTAAAATTTTCCTCATGTTAGGACCTATTTTTAAATTTCAGGGAGCCCGACCAGATGATGCACTGCAGCTTTCTTCCTGTCTTGTTGTAATTCCAAATGATTAAAAGAAAAATCACAGGCAGCTGTAGGAATGTAACTCTGTTTTCCAGAATATTTAACAAATTACGTCCGGATGTGCAACCTAACCCTTTTAAAAATATTTGAGTTTGTGACATGTCATTGTTGCAAGTATATATATATATATATATTATTATTATTTTTATTTTTTTTTTTTTTCTTGTAATAGTTCCCAGGGTTTTGTGCATCCTGCCGGCGATATGTATAACATGCACATACCAGTAGTATATTGTATAAATATGTATTATTCTATAGTAAAATTTGAATTGCACAAACCAAGGCATATCATCGTAACAGCGTTTTAATCGATTTGTATCTGGTCCAGTTTCATTGGGTTGTCTGAAATGTGTTAAAATTAGAAAATATCTTCAGTTTAACATAGCAGCAGGCATTACTGCGTTTGCTCTGTATTGTGAGCCGGCACTCTCTGGAATAGCATATGAATGGTAACGGGTTGTTCATGTAATGTTCTGTATCCCGTGTATGTATGTTTTGAACAGAAATTTAACTTAAGATCCTTCCTCAAAGGGTACAACAGCACCTAGTCTTTTCTTTAAAACAGCGACACCTACTGCTGGAAATCGGCCAGTGCAGGCGCTTCAGGGTTCGTATCCGCGGTCTGATTTGGGAGATATTTTAAAGCCTGCTCACCACTGTTTGCCCCCCCCCGCTTTTTTTTTTCCCCCCAGCTACGCCTTAGCAGATGAAGCTTACCGATCCCTGAGGGACCAGGATAAAGACCAATGCATCCTCATCACTGGAGAAAGCGGTGCTGGGAAAACTGGTATGTATCGCTGCTTCTTGCATGGTTCAGTGTTCTGGTTTGGGTTGTGTTGGGGAAATGGCCGTGTGTGCCCTGCTGTACTCTGTGTGACCACACAGGGCAAAGGGTCAAAGCTTTCTTCCTGTTCTCTGTGGGACCTTGCGAAGCTGTGTGATGCCATGTTGCGTGCAGATCTGGTTTCTTCCACGGTGCTCAGCAAAATCTCTGGCGCAGCAGAACCGGTTTTGATTATACTTTGGTGAAGTGTCCATGTTTCCATAAATAAAGCGTGCCGTGACCTGCATGTGGAGATGCCCTTACAATGAGCACAAAATGGAGCCAAACTGATGTCTGTTGATCTTTATCACTGTCTTCTCGGTGCCCTGGCTAAGAACAGTCATTCACACACACTGCAAGTGATGACCAGATGTCAGAGGCAATAGGAATGGGATCCGATTGGGTGAAAGAACCTTTTCCCCTTATGGCCCTCTTTCTGAAATGTTTCAATCTTGTTTCTCTTGTGTATGTAGACATGGCTCAGATGCCGGCCCATAGTTTGGTTTAATAGTGCATTTTCTTTCCTACGACACAAGCCTGTGGGGGTGACTCTTTTTTTTTTTTTGAGTCTGCTGGTTTGTTTTTTTTTTTTTTAAATGACACGCTTAATGTCTTTTTGGGGGCATGTTTCCACATTACGTTTGCAATAGGATCACAGCTGCATTTCGACCTGGATGGGATCAGAAGCAAGAGTACTTGCACAGATTGACACACATTGCTGACCCACATGCAACCACACAATGCGCTTGGAAGCATGATGTCAGGAAACTCTTACGTTAGTGCTGGACGTGCAAAAGGTCCCACAAGGATGTTGGGTAGAATGGAGCCCCTCTGTGCCTGGGCAGTGTCCTCCGTATTCTCTATAGACCCCACAGCCTTCTGGAATCAACATTCATACAGGCTGGAGTTCATTCTTGCCATCCTCCAGCCGAAGATCAATAAAAGCTAGTTATGTATTTTTGTTTATGCGCTTTTCAATCTGCTTTCCGTTAGTCATGCCGGTCTTCAGTGGAGTGGACGCAAACCTTGGAAAACTCAGACTTGCTGAGGTTGTTATGCTATTTAGAATGAAGGAAACCTGATTAGCTTTATAATATACAAATGTGTTTAGACACGGGACTGTCTGGTCGTCGGATCTGGAATATGCTACGGTCTTTGTCCGCTCAGAAAACTGTAGGTTCCTCAAAGTGATTATTAGATTATTATGCGTGCTTATCCGCTTGATTTAACAGCATTGATGCCATTTTAAGAGCCATAACCTTAACCCATATCCAAGAGAACATGTTGGTTTTTCTCGAAACAGGTCAGAGGTGTGTGCCATCTGCAGCAGATTTGTACATAAAATAGTGACTTTTAAACTGCTTTGTCTTTGTAAACTGCTGTTTTCTGACACTGGTGTAGCCACTAGGGAGCATCTTTGTTTCTGCTGTGGATGATGTTAATCTTAGTTTGCCTATTTACATAAGAAAATGTAATACTCGTTTGTCACACATCCACACCGAATGGGAGTGAGGGTGTTAGGATTCGGATCATCTCTTAATTTTGTGGGTTTATTCCTGCAAGTCTTGGCCACCCTTAACATTTGGGTGTTATGAAATTACATCTCTACATATCTGATCTTTTTAGCTATACATGTAAAATTTCCTCTATTTTAAAGTGCATTTGGTGCCATGAAATAGAGCCAAAAATGATGCGGTGCTGCAAGCCACCAAATGACACATTTAGCAGCACATTAACATGCAATTTGACATCTACCATGAGCACATGTTTTTCCAGGAAAGGCGTTGCAGTTTAAGTCCTTTAATGTTGTACACATGGATTCTGCTCCTTGTCCCCCTATCTGTCGGTCCGGGTCGGCAGAGATGAATCGGCGTTTTGGGTCGCGACCCCGGTCCTGATTTTCTGCTGCTGTGCATTGCAGAGGCCAGCAAGCTGGTGATGTCATATGTGGCAGCAGTGTGTGGTAAAGGTCAAGAGGTCAACAAGGTAAAGGAGCAGCTCCTGCAATCCAACCCAGTGCTGGAGGGTGAGTTCCAACTCATTCAGTCTCACCCGCGCTAAGCCGTGCTTTATTTGCAGTTTACTCAAAAACAGGTACGCGTCCCGTTCTTTAGTGTTCACATATTGCTTCTTGCTTTCCTTTGAGAGACATGCACACATATTTACAGGAGAGCGCAAAGCTTGAGGTTGGAGCATAAGGTCAGCCATTTATAAGGCGTCCCTGGACCATTTCAGGGAATTAAGGGCCTTGCTCAAAGACCCAGTAGAGAAGTGTCTATTCTGCCAAGGACATAATGTGAACCCGCCACCTTCCAGTCACAGACATGGAGGCCGTAACCCTCTGTGCTACAAGCTAAGCTGTTACCCATGTAAAATCAAAACTGGATGAAAATTCCTGACGCTGACAGTGAGGCTTAATGACCTTGTGTGACTTTTTTTTTCCATTTCAGCTTTTGGAAATGCCAAAACTGTGAGGAATGACAACTCATCTCGCTTTGTGAGTATTTGTCTTCCTGCCTATTTAAATCAAATGAAATTGTCCCCAAAACAGACTTCTGTTGATAGTATCACCCCCCCCCCCCCCATCTTGAAGTGGTAAATATTTTGTTCTGCAACTGTATATGTTTGAGTGGCCTGTCTCCCTTTCTGTCTGCGCTGTGGGTGTATACCATGTGTCAGGTATATGCAAACCTTAGTTAGATTCATCTTTCAAGGTGCCTGCTTTCCCTAATTATAAGGAAAGAATGATTTTCATGTTGTGTAACGACATGTTTTTTTTTCTCCCCCTATTGGGTGTAGCCTGGTTTTCCCCCGCTGTCATTTGGCAGATGAGCCATAGAATATTTCTTCATGCGTTTGTTTTTTCTTTCTTTCTCATACATTTTTTTCCGTGACTTGATGTCATCCTTTGACACTGCGGAGAGCTATTGCGTTCTGGAAAGTGACACGCGAGCCGCAAATGAAATCTCGGCGTGATGTAACGTTTTGGCCGCAGCTTGTAACGGTCTCTGCCAGCTCTTTATTTAGGATGTGAGTGATCAGGAGCTTCGTCTTCGTGCGGCTGCCTAGGAAGGTCCCTCAGGGAGACCCTGGGAAGGTGTCTGCCCCTGCAGCCACATGCTGTTGGCTTCAGAACACTGGAGCTTTGTGCTATTAAGATTAAGCGGGATAAGCCGTCCAAGCAGCGCACTGTAAACTGCAGGGAAGCAGCAGGAAAGTTTGGGCAAGCATTCTGAAAAAGGATATGACCCAGTTTTCCTTATGATTCATTTGACCTGTGATTGGCTTCACGCGGAATGAAAATGTCATTGCTGTTGCTGAGCTTTTGTACACTTGATATACCCCAAGCTACAGCTCAAAATCAAGAACATCGTTAGAGATTTATGAAAAGGGAGGCTAAACTTTTACTTCGGGGTCTGATTTTCATTGAAAACTCATTATTTAATCTAGTATATATTTAATTGTGGTGGGGGGGTGGGTCTTAGGGGGGGGCACTGGTGATGGTCTTGGGTGAGATCCTGACTCTCAGAATTCAACGTACTTGTGAAATTGCGTTGCTCTATATTTAGCCTCCGCGTGTAAAAATTTCCGGTAGGTTCGGGTGGTGGGGGAACCGTCAATCCTCAAAAGTGAAATCTGTCCTATAGTGGAATCCCTCTTCAACACAAGAATATTGGCATCCACCTGCTCCCGATATTGGACACTTCCTCATTTAATACTTGGAAGTGGTAGACAAAATACTAGCACGCATGTGGTCAGATGGACGATCTGCTGTATGGGAGTTGCGTATCCAGTCACTCTTCTCCAAAAGCAGTAGACCTAGCTCGTTGGGAGCATTCACGAGATAAGATGGGTGGGTGTTTCAGCCAAACTGCCCCCCCCCCCCCCCCCAAAGTAGTTAGCCTAGCTTCTAGGTATCAGTCATGGCTGTATCGGCACATCCGAAACGCTATATGCTGTTCAAAATGTCAGACTGCCAGTCACTTTCGCCTTTAAATGCCGGTATCTGCCTATGACGACCTGTAACCCCTGCAGTGGTGGTTTTGCTGTTAGACGACCTCCATCATGAATAGACTCAAACAGGCTGCGCAACACTGGCTTTACTGTTGGCCGTTCCTACTCAGGCTGGGGGAGGAAAGCGCAGGTCTCGTACAGTAGCGCATTACACCATCGGAGACCTATCTGTGACTGCAGCCAGCTTTGTGTCTGCGTGTGCGGCTGGAAACCAAATCCCAGAACTTGGATGGAAAGCTCCCTGCCTTGCACTGCCGATCCCAGCTTCATCCAGAAATATATGAGATGCAGTAGAAAGCCACCCCCACCCTCCCTGGAACCGGCGGTGGTCCAGAGGTGTGCGTGGGGGGGTGGAGTGGGGGTACATGCAGGTTCTAATCATGCCCTTCTATTCATGCATGTTTTGCACAGGCGAAGATTCAACACTCCCTTTAATTTAGGATGCCACTGGGTGTTTTCTATTTAAGCACGCTTTATCCTGACTTTATCTACACAGGGGAAGTACATGGACATTGAGTTTGACTTCAAGGGAGACCCTTTGGGTGGTGTCATCAGCAACTGTGAGTATAATGGGCTGGAATGGCTTGTCCACATCTCCAGCATCTTAGATTTTTCGCTCTCTGCATGAATGTATCACAGATTTTTTTTGGATTGGCATCAATCAAAGAGGTATCTACATTTGTTGGTTGATTCCAAAACGTATCATTAATTAAATGTCATTAATTGAATGTAACATTACTTTAGTGCCTTTTGCTTTATTAAATTAGCTGCCATTGTGCCAGTCTGTACTGTAACACTACTGACATGGGCTTCCAAAGCTAATTTCTGTTTTGTCTGTACTGGGGGGGGGGGGGGGGGGGTATTTAGTCTCTAGCCTCCTCTGCTGAGTCAAGCATTCCTTGTGAGGCAGAGAAAGGTCACGGACCAGAGGCGTCTGTCGACCATAGAAAATGCAGAGCCGGTAGCGTGGGTAAAATATGCAGGCCCCGCCCTGCCCAGCTCTCTGTCCCCCATCTGGCTCCACGTCTGCAGGCTCTGGCTGGTACCGTACTGCCCATTGTCCAGCCGTTTTTCCATCTCTATGCAAATGCGAGTGCTTAGTGTCCGCATCGTGACAGAGTTGGAGGATTATAAATTTGCAAACGCTGTATGCTTTTCGCCGAAGTGTATTTATGCCAGCATTTGTTCCAAGGACAGCAAGCGTGACCCCTTGCAAAGACTGTGCTCACTGGCCGGTCCTATGCGACTCAGACGTTTCCTGTGATTCTGCTAAACCCCACTGCAATAGCTATTCTTCCTAAGCGTCTTCGGTGAAAATGCCCTGTTGTGTGATTAGGGGAAAAGCACAGCTTCTTAGTTCTGTTATTTATTATTGTTATTAAACATCCTGCTAATAAATTATGTCACTGTGGGCTTTAGAGTGGTACAGCCGTGCTTCTCAGATACCTGCTCAGCACGTCTGCAGCTGTCTAGTCGCGGCCAGTCTGTTTTTACAAAGTAGCTCCTATTTCTCCGTTCGCTGTTTACAGAATGGCTGCGTTCTCCTGTGCTTTTCCTGCTATTATGAAATGCTGCAAACATGCAAGAACATTTGTGTTCAGAAAGCAGGGGTCATCCAGCACCCTTATAACAGCTGGTTAAAGGCCCTGCAAAGAGGCCCAGAAATACGATTACTCTGTCAGACACAGGCTCAGATCCCATAACCTCCTGAGCTAAACACCACCCACAAACAATAGTTGTAGTTAAGAGAAAAGAACTAAGTAAGGAACAAAAGGTGATGGGTCAGCACAGGATCTCCCTCAGGGGGCAGGATCTTTGGACATCTGCATCCAATCGGTCCTATGGAGTGGATCATGTGATCCAAAGAGAGAGGAGTCCATACACACACACACACACACACACACACGCAAGCACCCACACCAAGACAATAGCAAGAGGGAGGCCCTTTGTCTCCTAATGCTGATTACAAGTGTACAACAAGGCAAAGAGAAGCTGGGGAGTGGTTCTCTTTAGAGCCGCTGCGATATTGATGAGACGCTCCCTGAGGGCGGTCTAGCAGGCTGCCACTAGAGATGCCAGAGATGGGCGAGTAGTGCCTCTAGTCCTTTGGGGACCCTCACAGACCTGTGTGGAAACAGAGGTTAAATGATTAGGCTCTTGTTGGCCAGCTAAACCCTGAATCACTAGATCGTCATCTCGCTGTCCTTTGGTCTCTTCGTAGACTCTTCAATTCCCCAGTAGGCTCCAGTTCCCCCCGAGGCCAGACTTTTGGGTTTAGTTCATTAGCTTTAAGCAGTAGGCATTGTGGGGACTTCCATCTTGCTGGTGTGACAACAGTGTTGGAACCCTTGGCAGATGATCCGCTTTCCATGGTGGTAGCCTAGTGATGAGGGTAGTCGAAATAAAAACGGCCAACTTGAAAACCTGAACGGCTTTATACCTAGCTATGCTAAATCACTGCAAGCTTATCGCAATGACGCTGTCTCAACCTGATGCCGTTACAGATCTCTTGGAGAAGTCTCGGGTGGTCAAGCAACCCAGAGGAGAGAGGAATTTCCACATCTTTTACCAGCTCCTCTCAGGCGCATCTGAGGACACCTTGAGTGAGTGACCATCAAGCCAACGACCTTGACCCATCAACCAGCTGCAGAATTCAGAGTGCTCATGTTCACTAACTACACCCTGCTCCTTCCAAAAATGATGGGTGTGGACATCAGGAAGTGTGATGTAATCAGTGCATTGAACCCAGTATGTTTCGGTCTGGGAAAAGTTTTTTCAGAATTTTTCTCGTCTGGGACCTGTGATTTTTTTTTTCTTACGCCAGTCTATGGTCCATGGAACCTCTTTATGAAGCATGAAATGAATTTAGGGTTAAATGGTGTGCTGGGCGTGTACACGTTATGGTACATCTGTTATGCATCACACTTTAACCAAGCTGTTGGTTAATCAAAAAGCATTCTGAGTGATCTAAAGTCGGCTAGTATGCAGGATTTAGCATCAACTGCTTCTTAATTTATCAGCAAAATCATATTTTAGATCATACTCTCAGTTTTTGGGATTCTTTTTCACCACAAGCGTTCTTGCTTGTCTGCTCTGTTAATATGCTTTAATTTGATTGGAAGTTTATATTCAGCATTATCCAATGGAAGGACCAGAACCATCTCATTGCTGCCAACCACCAGCCTGCTCTGTGCAGCCATTAATCTTAACTGTATACTAGTCTCAGTTCAAAGATATGTGGAGGTACTCATTTGGTGTTTCCACATTGAGTTTGGCTGATGAGGTGGGCTGTAAGTGTAGCTGTTGTGGCCATAGAAACAGGCCTGGAACTATTTAGGCAAATGATGTTTGGGTGGAATGACCACCCAATGCATGATGCAAATCCTCTGGATTGCATGTCTTCCTATCTTGACCCACGGTTCCTCGGACTCTGGGAAGTGAATGTTAGCATCTGGGCCACGTTCTCCTCATTTCCCAGGAGACATCGATGTCGGTGGGTCCCGGGCAGTGGTTAATCCGATCGTTGGTCCTATTATAAGGGTGAAATGAATGGATTGATTCAATATAAATGAATCAAGTCTGGTTTGAGCTTGAAACAAAAACTCTGCTGGATCCTGTTCTCCAGACGATGATGGATGTCATGTATATATATGCATGGGGGTGAAGCAATGTTCTCACCCTCCCCTTTATACTAACCCAGTGTTTGAATCTCTCTGTTTGTATCTCTCGTGCCTCAGAGACCCTGAAGCTGGACAGGGACCTAGGCAAGTACAATTATCTGAGCCTGGACTCCGCCTCCGTCAACGGACTGGATGATGCGGCCAACTTCCGTACTGTCAGGGTGAGTCCTGAGACCCTGGCGGTGGATGTGGCCTTGTCATCTAAAAAATTGTAAATGGTTAAAGCTGGTAGGACAGGGCTATTCAACTCATGGTCCTCAAGAGCCGAGCACTGCTGATTCTCCAGCCTTCCTTCACATGTGAGCCAGGTGTGAAGCCCCTGACCAATCAGAATCAGTAATTATTTAACTAACTACCTGGGAGAACTGAAAACAAGGCCTGGATTTGGAATGGTGTAGGAGGATGTGTCAGGTTGGCCTTTTCTTAGCATGGATATCACAGTGAAGCCTTAAATGGCCTCATCTGTCTTTTTGCCTTCTATACAGTGTGTAGAGTAATTATCCAGCAGCAGAAGGATTTCTGGTTAATTTTGATCCTTGGAGTTACAGGCATGAGTTCCGCTGTTTGAAAGTTTAATAATCTGCACAGCTCATTCTACACCTTACCCCTTTAAAAAACAACCTGAACTGATTTATTAAAGTGTACAGTAGCAGAGTCTGCTGGTTCTGTTTATATGGTATATCCTAGGTTCACAGAATCCCTGAACCCTTTTATCCAATCAGGAGCATTCGTAGTGGTAAAAACAAGCCCATTGGTTCAATGAGATGTAGCATAGTACTGAGAACCCCACAGCCGCATAGGCACCTGCTGTCCAATCGGATGTTGGGGGGCGGAGTTAAGGGCCTGTCAGGTAACAGCCGAGCTTCAGCATCCTGGTTACTGCTTGCAGCGCTCTGGTTCCCCTGCACTTCCTCTCTATAAAGTCACAGCGCAGCTGGCGCTCCAGATGGCGGCTGCTGCTCAGCGCCGTGCATCCTGTTCTGCTCCCGCCGCCAGCTCTGCCGTTTAATGCGGGCTTTTCTCAAGCTCACGCTTAACACAAACACTTAAGTGTGAGAACAAAGCCCACACTGGCCGTCACGGCGTCGCTGTTAAAATCAGGAATAGCAAAATAAAGATCATGACGACATGTAAAGAATATAAATGCAGTCAGTGAAGGCGTGCTAAGGTAGGACACGTTGTGTTGTGTTGAAAGGCAGTCAAAATGCGAGGGAAGTAGACTTCTGAAAAACAGGCTACAACGTGCAACTCTGTACCGAAATGCAGATTTAATGGTCTTCGTGGGTCATTCAGCACGTGGCTGGATGTTTTAGTAAACCCTCACACTGATCCGTAAACATTCAGTTTTGCATATTCTTGGATATTTGCAGCAAACAGAGTAAGACCTTTCTGGCCCAACACTAGGGACTTGGTGCCCTGGCCATTAGATACTGGTACATACTGTTCAGAGCTGATTTTCGAATCCCTGTCCAGACCTGGGCTCCCCCACATTCTTCCCCATCACTCGCTCACTGCTGTACCAGTGCAGGGTGCGGGGCGATCACAGGATAGGTCTTGGAGAAGATACACTTCCATACAACCCTTCACACACAGACCTCTATTCTTCCATTTGTGGGGACTGTTCATTCTTAACCCTAATCCCAACAATGACAACCTTAACCCCTACCCAGCTCTAACCTTAACCAAACAAAATACAAGTCTTTTGGCATTTATAGTTTTTTAATTGTAGTCACAGATTTTTATAAAATTCAGTTTCCCCTTGTGGGGATTGAAAAGCTCGTTTTTTTTTTTATCACATCGTGGGAACATTTGGTCCCCATACTGTAATATATACATGACACACCCCCCCCCCCACACACACACACAGATACAGGGGTTCCATTACAAATTTTGGGCCCCATGAAAGCACATCATATTGGGCCCCCAACCCAAATCAATCTAATCGTCCCAAATATTTTAGGCCTCCTGTCATTCAGGGGTCCTTGGAATTGTCCCATGCCTCCCCCATGCCAATGATCAGACATCTTGATTGCCTGTATATCTTTCTCGAACACATCCTATATTTGCGTCGCATTTCACCTTTGAGTGAAAACCAAATAAATATCTCTTCCAGAGAAGCGTATGGCCTGCTCTTCTTTAATCCCACCATTCAGTTCCAACGCATCCGCGTTCAGATCTCATGGTGTACAACGAAAAACTTCAAAAAATAAGTCTTTTGATCGACGCCTCCACTGTCTTTACCTCTCCACTGCTCTGCCTTCTTCCCCAGAACGCCATGCAGATCGTGGGCTTCATGGAGGACGAGGTGCAGTCGGTGCTGGAACTGGTGGCCGCAATACTAAAGCTGGGAAATATCGAATTCAAGCCAGAGTCGCGTGTCAATGGCTTTGATGAGAGCCGCGTCAAAGACAAGAATGGTGAGGCCGTGTCAGCGCCGGTCAAAGGAAAAGCCTGCTTCCATCCACCGCCTCTGGACATTTCATTTATTTTCCATATTTTAATTGTGGTTTAGATGTTTGAGTGCATTTAGGGTCTATGAATAATCCAAACCATAAACTGATAAAAAAAAAAAAAATTCTCCACCATACTCCAAATGACATATTTACTACAAATACTGAACACATGTTTGCAAATCTTTTACTAGTTTATTGCTCACTTACCTAGTTAACCACTACTGCCCCCTAATGGCAGGTGCTGGTCATTATTTTATATCCTGGGTAAAATGGTTTAAAATGCCCCAGGTATCTGCATATAAAAAAAAAGTGTATGGTTATATAAACTATATTAAGATTAATGTCTGACATTTGTAGCTTCAGCATAAGAAGGCAATCATGCAGGGTAACACTTTGCACTGATGTGTTCATGTCTCTCCCCTGGGGGGCAGACCTGAAGGAGATGTGCGAGCTGATGGGAATCGAGCAGGCAGCCCTGGAGAGAGCCTTCAGCTTTCGCACCGTGGAGGCCAGGACGGACAAGGTGTCCACCACCCTTAACGTGGCCCAGGTGACAGTGTCTCAATTTCTGCCATTTTTCTTCTCGTCTGAGCCGCGCCCCCCCTCCCCCCCCCCAGTCCTGAGGTTTACACCGGAGTCAGCAGTTCATGTCCTTCCTGTTCCAATAGTTTAAAAACAGAATTGTTGGCCATTATCGTTGCGCATTTTGATGGTCCAGTGCTCAGTCGGCGATTCCAGAAAATCGTAGAAAGCTGCCCTTTGCAAACATCCTGCCCGATAAAACAAACACTCCGGCTGAAACAGGGGTATAAATAGGAAGCAAAGTCAATCTCCAGCCATAGAAAGCAAGCTAATGTCGCACTGTGACTTCTAAGCGCACTGTATCCGAGTGTGGCCAGGATGTGCAGCTCTTGGTCCAGGAGAACAAGCCCCTTGTTGTAGGAAAGATCTGGTTTTGACCCAAGATTGGGCTTCTCCCTGATGCTGGGATCAGTTCACCTGATAGAAGATGAAAGTGTGTCTGTAGGAGGCATTTCTCAGAGTTCAGCCTGCAAAGGACAAGGCTCTGCCATGGATGGATGGTTGGATGGATGGATGGTTGATTGGATGGATGGATGCCTTTTTATTCTTATTTATCCAAGATTTCCTTAAGATCATAATACGCTTTACTAGCGGTTACTGTGTTTTGGGAATAGTAGATATTTTTCCAAGAAAGGTATTTACTCTGTGTTTACAGGCCTACTACGCTCGTGATGCCCTGGCCAAAAACCTCTACAGTCGACTGTTTAGCTGGCTGGTGGCTCGGATCAACGAGAGCATCAAGGTGAGGCCTAATCTGCGGAGTGACCCGCCGGACGAGAGGGCAGGTCTGTATGGACTGGCGTGATTTAGGGCTGTGCTGTCAGGACAGTGCCACAACAGGCTCCTGTCTGGTTTGACGTTAAAGTAGGAAAACACACTATTGTGGGTTTCCAGTTTGAAGAAAGTGATGTATATTGCTCTGCGATATTATTGCGATGCTTCTGGATGATATGTGATGATCGTTCCCTTGTCTGACAGGCACAATTTAAAGCACGCAAGAAAGTGATGGGTGTTCTCGACATATACGGCTTTGAGATTTTTGAGGTAAGTGTGACATGTTTACTTCCTGATTGGTTGGTAATCACCTGCGCTCATTGGTTGGAATCCAACACCTGAGTTACTCAGCCTGGAACAGAGTGCTGCGCTGCCCTTCTAGTTAGCATGTGGTTTGGGTTCTTGGTGAAGTGATATTAATGCTCATTTCTGTGGCCCTGTGGTAGGGAGAGCTGATTGCAGTTATTGTTCTGAATGTACATTTAGTAGGAAGATTGGGAAGGAAAATAGAATAGAATAGGATCTTTATTAATCCCGAAGGAAATTGTGTTTCCAGTGGCTGCACATTTAAGAAAAAAACAAATACAATAGGGGGGGGGGGGGGGCGGTATAAATACAATGCAGACAGATACATTCCAAAATGGCTTTT
>JABFEB020000035.1:18629459-18646221 GCA_019775895.2 Stomatorhinus ivindoensis | reverse complement strand
GCGCCGGCGGTCCGCCTGGAAAACCCCAAAAAAGGCTCTTTTCAGAGCCGCCTCCACAGTCCAAAAAGAGCGAGTCTTTATGACTTTAGTTAACCTTTTACAAAACTTTAAAATTCTATCATTCCGTACAACTAAACGACATCAAAGTGAACAGCGTTTTCCACGCTACTGTTTAGCTCAATTTCAGTTCTGATGCCTCACTTTTGCATTTGTACATGTCCTTTGCACGTGTTTTCGTTTCACATTGTGTTAATAAAATGGAATTTTATTCTTATGCAAGTGAATAAATATGTGCGCTGTATAATAAACCCTGTTCTCGCTAGAAACTAAATTCGTGCGTGTAAGTACTTGTTTGCCAGTAAACTGAAAACGTTTACTCCATAAATCCAATAGATGGCAGAAGCTGATTCTTAGAAATTAAATAGCTCTCAGACTCAAACTGTATCAAACTTGCTGCAGCCGACAAATAGCCCTTTGGGTGGATTTCCTTTGCGCATTGTATTATCAAATTCTCGCTTTGTTTTAGCCCCGGCTGTCAAGTTCTTAAACCATTATATGTTTCTTTCAATTCAACTTCCTTCATTTGCCTCCATATTATAGAGGGGTTTGTCTGCGTGGTTAGAAATAGTCATGATGTGTGTGTGTATGTTTGTATACTATGAAATATCGATTTTTAAATGCAACCGTTGTCTTTGAAGCGCAGCTGATCAGGCGTTTAACTTTGTATAACTTCCCCGATTCAACGTGCTCTATGTATACACACGTTTATATCTAAAGTTTGTTGCATTATGAAAATAAACTGAGAATATATATAACAATTTACCGATACCTACAAACGTCCATCTCATTACACCCCAGGCGTGATACCTGCGGCAGCCGCGGTTACTTGGTTACTGGGTGAACCTGAGCGGCAAACACAGCGACTGCCCTGCTCCATTTGGCTCCTAATAATGACCATTTAATGGTTTTTAAAAACTAGCCCACAAATCCAAAACGCTGTTCGGCAATTACGTTACTTTTCATGGGTGGTCCAATTTAATACCTAAACGTAGATGTTGAAGTCCTCAGTTATCCTATTTATAAATGTTTATGGAGATGTCCATACTGCATAATTGTAAACGATCTAGTTTAAACTATCTGCAATGGCACGACTGACTTACGACAGAATTCAAGCAAAATTACATGTTAATACAAAATGAAATTGTGTGGACAGATTTTAGTGCTTTTCTTTGCGTCACTTGACGTCTGTTTCCCCGTGATGTAAAATATAAATATATATATATATATTTATTCTATCATCGAACTCTGGACCCTCCCACAACGAAAGCCGCCCACAGCGAGTTTCTCTGGACTCGGATCCAGCTGCTCCGTCACTCCGCTCGCGTTCAGCGGGAGGTGAAGCCGAAGCTCCGCCGGACGCGTCCTTTCACTCGCGCACTGACAGTCATTCTGATGCCTTCACTTTTTTAATGCACACACACACACACACACCAGCTTTAAAGGAACAACTTCAAGAAATACTTAGAAGAGACCGGTACCGACATTTATGGAGCACAGAACTGAACATGGTTTGCGGTCCTTCTGAGATGGAATGAAATGACAAAACCGCACAAAAGCCTTTGGATCTTTGCATGTAAACTGAAGGGCGAGTGACACATTAAGGTTTTAGATACTCAAAATCTACCTGTTGTGTATTATCCCAGTGCTGATCGAGGAGGACATATATACCTCGTCTTCATGCATCAATGGAAAGCAGATATTTGAGCACCTGACTTTATCCACATTCATTTTATTTTTTATCTTTCTCTTTAAATAAACGTTTTACACATACGTGAAACGACCATGGCGTTGTGTGACACTTCGTTAACGTCGAGAAATACATTTTTTTGGCTTGTAATAGGTAAGTACTGCTGAATAGGATTTGTGCAACTTTTTCACCCGCAGACTTAATTTAAATCAACCGAAGTTGTATATGAATCTGCTTTCATTTGATTTAGTCATGGGTTACTAAAATGACATTATTATTTGGTAACACTAGTATTTGGTAACACTTTGTTAATTTTGGATTCAGGCTACCGGATCATCGCTTAGGTAGTTTAAAAAGGATAGCTTAATTACATAGTGCGTAATATATGGCACAAAGATTTCAGCAATTATGTTATTGTTGTTTTTATATATAATCCTGTACCTCTGTAATGATTTACCGAACAATTACTCAGAGTGCCCAACACAACACATAATGCATGGTGTCACTCGTGTTTTAAAATAAATGCATTTTTGTATAAAATACACGAGACCTGAACAGACTGCACACATCTCGGTCTTGTTTTCCTTGGATCTGGCATTTAAATGTGATTTCTGGTCCACGATTCCCTGCTGTTAAAAACCGACGGCCGATTAAGGAGCAGTTCTATTGGCTGCACTTTTATTTGTGTAAAGGATGTCACTGTGCTTACACACTGACGGTTTCCTTTAATTATGAGCTAGCATAACTGGAGTGGGTAAAAATAATCGATCTTTGGAGATTTCGTAGCAATTTAACAACCATTAGTAACGCGCATGTTTAGTTTCTAACGATCACAGGGTTTATTATATACGCTACATGTTTATTCATAGGTTTATAAACATTGTTACGTTGGATGCTGTGTTTGAACTTTATGAATAAGTTTAAAAAGAAGATACAGCTTGTAATCTCATTTTTTAATATTTAGAAATCATGGGAGAGTAAAAAGCAGTACATTTATAATAACACTGAAATACGCCAAATCTAGTGCTGTTTTGCACTGCACCTTTTATGGGCTTTGCTTGCTGCCCAAGCTTTATTTAAAACGAATCAGCACTAATTAACAACAGATTACAATTAAAGATATTTTCCAAAAACAATATGGGATGATAGAGTGCAGCAGATGTGGGAAATCTCTTAAAGTGAAATACCCTCTGATTGAAACTGGTTTCACTCAGGTTCACTTGAATGATAACTGTCTTCCAGGTTTTCACTGTTACAGGATCATCAATGTTTGTTGAAAAATAAAGTACACGTGGATGGTTTGAAAGGAGCAAAAGACAGTCTCTAGGTTTACTACAAGTAATGTAATTGTGCATATCTTGACATTTATAAGACATCTCTGACAGCAGAAGCAGTATGGGAAATGTGAGGGATGTTGTCGGTGAAATGTCTGTCATGGTATTTACGCTGAAGAATTAGGCAGTGGACTCATTTTTGACGAACTTGGTTACATTCATTCTGAAGCAGAACGCCGAGGTCCAACATCTGAGGAGTTCATATGTAGAGTTAGAAATGATTTCCTACATTAAGTGAGTCCTTCGTAAATAAGAGCAGAGCACACCATCTTACATACAGTATACAGTGACACTTTTTCAACTTTTGACAAGCTTCCATCTGTAATGGAGTGTGACATTAGCTTGGCTATGGAATTGTCATGGAGTTCCTTTCCCAAGTTGGTTTTTGCAGTCCATTAGTTTACAGAATGTGCTCTTCAATCACATTTAGACTGTTAACAGAGCTTAAATGTTTTAGCATTTAGTATCATCCACTCTATGAACTACCCACAAACCAGTTATGGAAATCCTGTTGCAGTGGTGCTGCGCTGTTCCATGTGACTCCTTACTGCAGTTACACTGCGGTTTTGCTAATATTGTAGCGATGTGATTGTTTAACAATGGGTTATTCAGAGCTGGGGAGGTGCTGACCTGCTGGTGGCGCAGGGCTGTGATCTGGGCGCGCTTCTTAATAACATGTTTGTCCTCCTTGTGGAGTTTGTGGCCGACCTTTTATCAATAAGGAGCAGACTTGGTAAAACAAAAGCATAATTATAAATGGGTTGGGAACCAGAAAGAAATCCTCTGGGTGTTAATGCATGGCCATGTCAACAATGAAAGGGAAAATACACAGTGAGATTTAATGAGGATTTGCACTTGTCATGTATTTTTCAAGGTTTTGGATCGGGTCACACAACACGTACCATGTACAGTGTAAGGAATGTTTCACAAAGAATTTTTATGCAGATTTGAAGTTGCTCCAGATAACAGTGATACAAGATAAATTTGCATGTATTTCAAATAAAGGGACATTGATATATTTTTCCCCGGACTGCTGGCAATTAGTTAATGCTGAGAGCCATGTAACAGCAAGCAGGCGGATGTTGGAGTAATTTAATCAGAGAGCTCACCTCTCCAGGTTGACAAAGTAGTGTCCTGCATGTTTGCGTGCCGCTCCGCATGCCAGGGGGGGTCTCCACATGTTGTGCCCATGGAGTCTGCTCCAGTGCATGTATGTGCGCATGGAAATGGTCACTCACTCCTGTGAGTAGGTTCACATTCTGATTAGTGATAAGTAGCAGTAGGAGTGGTTATGGACACTGGGCCAGTGATATTCATAGTGCTTCTGCACTGTCATCCAAGGTGTGTAAGTATTTAATAATCAACAGCTGGCAGTGATGAACATGGTTGCTTCTTTTCTGGATAATGTGGGATAGATGGCTTTGTGGGTGTGTTCATCATACTCTTGATATACTTCTTACTCTGCTTCCCAAGAATGAATGATGGGGACTTTGAATCACAGTCCCTTTTGCATTCAGTAGAGATGAAATATGAAGCAAGACTTTGATAAAGACATCGTGTCGCAGCACGATCACAGTCTTCATTCTCCCTCCTCCAGTTTCCCGGTCGTACCGTAGTTCTTCATCTTCCTCATCTTGATTCACTTTTAGCTCTGGTTGTAAAAGAGCAGAATTTGAGTATGGTTGGTGACATGGATATTTCATATGATTGTTTACAGAATGCCAAGAACAATAACTGATTAATTTCTCTTGGGGTTCAGATCAGAATTCTGTGGAAGAAATTTGCTAGTCCACAAAGGCTACCGTAAAGGCTAAATGAGTGCCTATCCAGATTTCATAGGACTCAGTTCCAAAGACTGATATTGTTATTAATGTAAATGTTTTCAAAATGTCAAATTAGTGTTGGATAATGAATGGAGCACAAAAGAACACAGGACGTTTTAATTTTCTGAAGCTAAAAGGTAAGTGTTCTGTCTGGTTGTGTTTAAAGTACAGGCTAATGTTTCCTTATCTTACCGTGGATTAAAGTGTGCACATTGTCTTGGTATCCGTTCAGTCAGATGTCCAGACAGGCTTGACTTTGAAATTGCAACATCAGCTGCACAGATTTTTCTTTTTCAAACTCTGGCAAGTTGGTCCCAAAGTTCCTCCATAAAACTGCAAACTTCACCTGCCAGAGCTTTTTTGCAAAATGCAGAATGCATACTAAGATTCACACTGCAAAAACATTGCACGCATTCGTGATTTTGTTGCATTGTAAATCTGACACTGCAGCGGGTAGATTAATGGTATAGTCCTAAATTTGAATATTTAAGTTTAGTACTATTTTGTCACTGTGCTAGGCTGGCATGCTGTCCAAGATGTGGCCTGTGTGATGTCCTGTGTTTCATGGGATGATCCAGGATTATAGTGGTATAGTGGAAGATCAGTGGTTCAAGTCAATTTTAAACATGGCTATTTGGATGTTTTAAAATGGGGAAAATAGTGAATGCAAAATAGTGCCCAAGACTTTTTGTTAGTTAAGCACAACTCAATGCAATTTAGTATTATAGTGATGGACCCACAGAGGTTATTTGTTTTATGAGCAGAGAGTTATGGACTATGACTGTTGAATGCTGAAGATTTATTCCTGCGTTTGCATGTCGGTGTGTGTGGGCTGTAAAGTCTGAGTCACAGAGGAAATCCAGGGAGTGAGATTCCTTTGATGTCACAGATGGAGAAGTTACAACGGCATTATCTTTACAGATGGATTCTTGGGATTAACTATGCGACAGATTTTTCTTTCTGCCCAAAAGTTATCAAATCATTAAAATGAAACGTGAAACCCAACCATTATTTAATTATTTTCTTTGCGGTGCCCATGTGCTACAAATGAAGGGCAACTGGAGTTTGGGGGTTGTGTAGCCATACATTTCATGAAACCACCTGCATCAAGTCCGGCAGTCCTATCCATTCTCATACCTCACACCGCGTCCTAGTCCAAGGTATCACTCACTGTATTCTTCCTGTTTCAGGGTAACTTAAATAGGTCTCTTGGAATGTGAGCCTGCTTGTCACTGTGGTATCAGTGCCAGGGCAAATACAGAATACCTTTGAATGAAGGGAGCACTATGTATAGCGTAACTTTGTGTGGAAGACATTCTGATTTAAATGGCGTAGATACACGCAGCCTTCTGGGTGGCTAATAGTCTACAAGCTCAGTGTAGCTCCATGCATGGACTGACCTAATGCCTTTGGAATTAGTTTCCTATGATGGTCTTCATTGCCTGACATTGAAACTGGCCATGTTTTGCTATTTATTTAAAGCAAATATTAGTTCACAAAATCTCCCCATACAGTTGCAACATTTGATATGTTATCTTAGTTCAGTTTTCAATTAAATATGGGTTTATATGATTTGTAAGTCATAGCATTCTGTTTCCACTTACATTTTACACAGCGTCCCAACTTTTTTGGAAATGGGGTTGAAATTACAGCAAGGGCAAGTCCTTCAAAAGTAATCTCTTTAATCTTGCTCTACAAGTGCTTGTCCTGTGTAATGTGGAAAAAAAACAAGAAGTGTGTCTAAATTGTAACATTCCTCTGTCAAGTCACCTGTTACACCATATTGTAGGAAGACTGTGACCACAGGGTATTTGCGGTGGAGGGCTTTACCCCTCCGCCCCCACTGTGCCCCTGTAATCTCTGTCTCAGTAGTTATTCGCTGAGGGATTTGAGTGTGAAACAAGACGGCATGCTTCAGTGAAACCGAGAGCCACCTGCTCTCTGGCATCAGTGACAATGCCGGCAGGAATAAGCTTACACGTACATCTTTTAATTAGCTAGTGTGTTTTATTTGATTGGCACATTACTGAAACAGGATTGTTACATATTCTTAGCTGTAACACAGGTGTCATATGAATTTTTCACCTGAGGAACTGGGTTTGGACTTAGACCAAAGGTGCAGCTACAGGACTTAAATCTAGAATCCCCTGGTTCTAAGAACTGTGCAATTGTAGTGATATTTTCCGGAATTGATGATTGCATTTGGCTATGAAACTCTTGGACGGAAACTAACACGCAAGACAATCATACTGCACTGCTAAATGAGAAGGTCTGGAACCTAAAGACCTAAACCTAAAATTATTTGCAAAACACCAGTGCGTTAATGTTCCCTTTTCCAGTGTTCTTTTGTGCATACTTGTGGAAACAACTTCTTCTTTGTATGGTCAATTTAGTTTTATGAAGTACCACTCAGAACGTTGTTACAGCTCATCATATGAGGTATGAACTTGAATTGACTGGCAAAAACTATTACCTGTTCCTGCATGACTGCACTGTTGGCAGCTAAAAGGCAGTATTAGTAGCTGCCAAAAGCCTAGGGTAATGATTTACATGCAGATTTCAGATGCTGACATATACTCACAGAGAGGACCAAACTTCTCATACTTTGTTTGTAAATGGTGCAAAACCTGCTTCCTTACTAAGTATGAACGCTTGTCACATTTAGCATAAACAGGAGTGCAGAAGGCTTGCCATCTGCCTTCATTTTACCCTGGCCCTTGGAGATAAAACTTTCTGCTGTACTGCAAATCTAAGCTTTGCCTTTTAAAGAGGACCTAAGAAAAGTAATTTTAACACACCAATGTCAGAACCAATCTATTCATTCACTCCTTTCCATACTTTACAGTGGAGAATCCGGGGAGGGGGGGGGAACTCACCACAGAATCCCACTGCATTACATTTTCAGCATTGATATGAGAATTTTAAAAAACTGAAAACTTTGATTCCTAGATTATTGTAATGCCTTCTTCTGAGTTTATTACGCGTCCCCATGAATTGTCGGCAGGAGAACGTCTTCATCTTTCCCACTACGTGGAAGAGGTTGGGCTGAGTCTGTTGTCATATTATGAGGCAGACACAGTAATAATCTCTCCACAAATCCTGATTTCTTTTCAACAGGTCAAGCACTGAGTTTTGCACAGTGACACCGTCAGCATCAGCAGCACTGACCCACATTGAGCTTCTCGGTGCAGCTCCAGCCCGTGTTACACCAGCTGTTGTATCCGAAGAGACGTTTTGTGTATCAGCCAGTTTACTGTTCATAAAGTTCCTAACATACATACATATTATAAACGTACTTTGCAAAGTTGCTAAAATTATAAACTTAAAATTAAAATAGACTTCCTAAACAAAAGTACGGATTTGTTTAGTTTCTTTTTTTCAGTTTATATTAAATAAAAACAGCTGAGAAACAATATTTGACATGCCTGATGCTGTATTATTGGGTTATGAGATAATATGACATTACAGTGGCAGTTACGACGTGTGTAATATCTGTGAAATTACCATTGCTTATGTTGGGTTAAATGTAAATGTTGCCCTATAACTGCTTTCTGGCAGGTTGTTGCTGCATTATGGGTATCTAGACCACAATAAAAATCTTCTTCCCCAATTAAATGTGTTCCTTCTTTTGTTGCTGCACATAATGGGCTTGGACTCCATATAAACTTGGTAATAACTTGGCTAAACTTTTACTAGGCTTTCCTGAACATTCACTGTAACGGTTGTACTGATGTTTAGCTTGACACCTTCGCATATCATCTTGACAGATATGACCTCTATGTCGTCCACATCAGTGTTTCCCAACGCAGTCGTCAGGGAGCCTCCCCAGCCAATCAGGAACACCGAATACCTGGTACAGGCGCACTGGGGAGCTGAGAGGAAGCAAAAATGTGGACTGTCCGGGGTTCCCTGAGGACTGGGTTTGGAAACGCTAGTCTACATTATCGCCATGTGCACACCACCATGTTGACGTCCTTTACTTTTCGTGTGTCATTGACATGGTATCTGTATGTCTCTCCAGCCTCCTCCTTGACCTCCCACATCGTCTCGGTAGCAACTTGCAGTGCCGACTACCAGTACGCCATTGAGGAGATCTGTCTAGCCAAGTTCAAACTGGATATGGAGGCCCTGGATCGCCGTCACTGGTGCAACTGGGACGACACTGTGGAGTAAGTGTGGATACTTGCTATAGCTGCCTACTGTTTATGATTCATGGAGCTGTTATGTAAAATGCCCAGGTCTTGAACATAGGGAGCTCTTTAGCACATAACACCAGCAGCAGCTAACTATACAATAAAATGAATGAGGGAGGAAACGTCCATTGGAAATAAGTGCCGCTCCCCAGGTATTTTTCTTGAGTTAATAGTTCAGGCACAAAGGTAATTCGTTTAGGAGGACTCAGCCTTTTGATGTTCTGGTGACGCCAGCATGAAAGTTGGTGGGAAAGTCACCATTAGATAGGAGCCGCAGGATGACGTTCTTCCACTCTAATGTCCACGCGTTGATTGGAGATGCAAGGTGAAACTCTGTAAGCTGACTGGAGGTCTCACATAGTTTCGCATGATTTCCACTTAATTTTCTCCATTTACTTCCAGTCGACGAACATGCAGAAGAGGTTAATCTATGTCTGTAAATATCCATTGTGTGATGAATTATCGTCCCATCCAGGATGTCTCTATGTACATCTTATTTGCTTTGATGTATAATATTTTTTGCAAGAATTCAAATCTGGAATACTGTAGTACTATACCATATTTCTGTTCTCTTTATGAATTTATGAAATGTGCTTTCTTCTTGAACTTATTTTAAGCCATTTATCATAAGCAGAAGTTTGGACAGAACCTCCTTGTCCCAGTCACAAGACGGAAAGTACAGACTGTTTTGTGAGTTTTGCAGAACGTGCCTCTTCTGTTTCACAGCGCAAGTGATGGTGTAAGCAGCCATTCAGCTGTTCTCCCTGTAGATGAGCTATTTTTGGACGCCTAAGATGATTTCTATGAGTTCCCATCAGTCTTAGAATGGCTGTAAATGTGCCATGCGTAATCATGCACACGGGCTGTGGGATTCTAACGTCAGTCTGCAATTTGGGGGTGTTCCAGCCAAATATGACACTACTGTCACGTACAGATAGTTGACTTTACTGCCAAACTTGATCAGGGGGTGAAATTTTTGTTTTGTTAAATTATTTAGTCGGTTAGACGGCACCCTCATCCGCAGCCGTGACAGTAGTTGACAACCGTCCGCTTTCGCGCATTCATACTCACACTGCAGCTCGCTTTCATCCCCTGGGACCTCGGTTCCATCTTTTGGCATTTTTCCATTTTCTGTTCCCCAGCTGTCAAACGAAGCAAACAATTTCCTTGTGCTGTAAAATCATAGTGATTAATTTTAGGCCTTGCCGACACTCCCAGAAGAGTAGAGCTTACAAAGCAAACTCGCATTGTGCTTCTAATCCTCACATCCTAACTAAGGAAGGCAGAGCATAGAGATGAAGAACATCGCAGACTGGACCGTTACTTGCACTAGATCATCCAAAAGTGGTAAAACTAGTAAAGCTCACAGTAAAGACTCTTCTCTGTCCACCCTTGGCGACACCCCCAAATAATCCCGAGGCTCAGTACTGCCGCATATCGGCCTCGCTAGGCTTTATGCAACTGAGGATCCACTTCCCAAGGCTAGAAGACACCATGACTTTCAGAGAAGGTCTCACACTTAAGCGACCGTTAACTTTATATTTGCTTTAACCTGAGCCCTGAGTTTCCTAGTCCTGGTTCTGGTGGTCTGCTCTGTATGCTGGTTTATGTTCTGAGAAAAGCTTAAGAAAGTAAACTCCAGTATTACTGAATTTTCATTAACTGAACTCATAATTCTGCATTCATTTGATTAAATGACGCATTTTAGGTCTTATTATATTTCATTTTTATTCATTGTGTTAGTGGAGGAGTACCAGTAATAGAAGAAATAAATAGCCTTAATTGTATATTTTTGGTTTCTTCAAATGGTTGATTTATGTTTATTACTTCACTTAATGAATAATTGCTTAATTCCAACAGTATGCAAAAACTGTGAGAACCTTTGCTGCATTGGATCATTCATTAAACATTACAGCAAGTATAGATAGGCTTTTAGTGACTTTTTTGCTTATTAAGACTTTTTTATTTTTCCGGGCTAGTCCACAAAAAAATTAGGTCTTTTTTCCTTTGTTTGTGTCGATCGAAGCTCATTAAGAGCTTAACTGGAACAAACTCAAGCACTTGCAAGGGGCCATCAGACCAGAACTCCAAAGGCCCGGAGCAAATGCCTGCGAGTAACACTCACTTCTCCTGGAAACTGATAAACTCCAGGCCGCATGTCTGGAGCGCTGAGGACGGTGCTTGGCTGTGTTATTTTCAAGTGCTTTAGAGCCGCTGTTGCTCCCCAGAGTAAAAACTCATCCAGCTGCTCAGTCTTCCGTGATGGCGACTTAACGCATCCTACCTAGGCAGTTATTCCACAGCTCCGAATGCGGATCCTGTGACAAATGCCTGTGCTCAGACAGCACGCAGCCAGCCGTGAAAGCGCTTGCTAAAATATTCACGCCCCAATCCTGAGCCTTATTCCATGAGGTCATTCTGAAGCCTTTCAATAATGCATGGTCCTGCAGAAGGACAGTAATCCCATAGGCTGCACTGTCCTGGCAGAGACGCCCTCGCTCCAGAGGGGTGTGGACCCGGGCTATCCTTCTTCCTGTCAGTTCTACACCTTTTCCCCACGTCTCACTTCAGGGCTGGGCCAGGAAGCTTTGATTAACGAGTAACAGGCTTGTGCTAAATCATTGCACTAATTAGGTTCACAGCACACGTGGAGATCGGTGATGTAAAATTTGCAGGTCCTAGCAGACTGATGGTGCCACTTCAGCCCAAGTAGACCTCTGGCGCTGCCCCCATCTTTATTTAATTTGTGGGCATGTCGGCAGTCAGCTCTATAGTATGTGAAACAAAACTTTAGTCGTCAAATCATAAAATAAGAGGAAGCCCATTTATTAACCAATGAAGATGCCTGGCATTTGAAGAGATAGCCATCGTGCTGAACTATATGAATTATGCACCAATCAGGACTTGGGTAATTTGATAATGGCAGGATTAATCATCCATGGTGAAAAATAGTGATCAACTATACCCACTAGGTGCCATTACCTTGGAAATCCATAAGCAGCTCTTCCACAGTGGAAAGACATTTGCCCGCTAGGTCACAGTTATTTTCTGGTGTTAATGACTTTTGACAACCAGGACCAGCAGCAGACTATGGGTGCAACAAGTCAGAAATGAAAGGTAGATGTCTTATTAAGGCTCGGATGGATTGAGTTCAATCCCTGTCAGATATACTGGTGTCCTCAGAACAAAACTGAAGACAACGCTCATTAACCTCAATATTTTTTTGTACTGTAAATGAAGACCTGTAATAGCTATGCATTTCCTGGACAGGGGGTGTTTGTGGATTTTATATATATATATAGTCCTGGTAAGTATAATTATTTAATACGTTTTTGGCTTATAGAAATTTTTCTGTTGTATGAAAATGTTCTTCACTGTTTTGGAAAAAAGCCTTAGTGCTTATTAAATTGATCAAAACTAGTCTACGGTAACTGCACATCATCAGGAATATAGCTACAGGGAAAGCAGTCTAGCTGGCAGATATATTTAGTGACGATGACCATGTTTAATGGTAAATGGTGATGGTTTAGTCAGTTTATAAAAACCTGCTTTGCAGACTAGGCTTTGATGTGAAATAAAGAGAATAAAAGCAGCTTAAAGTAAAGCAAAATGAAACATTAACAGTCTGGGTGCACACTGTGAACGAGGACCTTTGATGCGAGTATGACCTATGCGTAAAGGTTCAGCTTTAGATAAAGTATGTTAATAAGGTCAAAGTGTAGCTTTTCTGAGAATTGTCACTTTGTAATCTATCCATCCCACCGTGAAGTCATACAGTGCATGTCGTCAACTAAGCAAAACACTTTAAAAGGTAGTGTTTTAAATGGTGCGGGTATTACAAAACATATTTTTAGTAGCATTTTCAAACCATGTCTATTTGAAGTAAAACAGTGGACATCTGTTTTTCAGTTCTTGTGATGCATTGGTGTGCATCTCCGGTCCTCTTGAATCCCTTGATCTGTGCATTTTTCTCCCAGCCAGTCACCACATTAGCAACATCTTCTGACTCCCGTTCTTGTTTCCATTCGGTTACACCGCCGTTGTTAAGCTCTGTCATTAACCGCTGCCTGGGACTGCAGTAGCTTTGCAGTAAGCCTGACCCTGCGGTGTCCCAGGTAGCAATGTCGTCACCGGGCAATTTCAGCATGCTGGGATGTCTTCAAATGTCAAAGTCCTTTTTCATGTGTGACTTAAAACTCATGTGAATATGTCTTGCACCATTTGTCCACAACACATTGCCCTAGTAACAACTTGATAAAGGTAGAAACTACAGTTGTGCTTGTCTCACCAGATAACCAGATTTTAATATATCACTGAAACAGAATGTCAGGAGCGAGTGGTCAGTCACACTCCAGTCCACTCATTTTACTGAGCTGATCCAGACCATTCTAGAAACATTTTCTGCACGTCATAAAAACCTCTACCCGATACTTCCAAGTGGTAGGCTATTCTCCTTTTCAGAAGTACACTTTCCCCTCACCCCTTAAAAGAAAGATGGTTAAGAATAGGTTCTTTTAAAAATCTCACAATGGCATAATTTTTTTAATGGTTTGGCAGAGTAATTCACAAGTGTCAGAGAAGTATCAGGTTTTCTATAATCATGTCTCCTCTAATTATATTTCCGTCGTTGGCTGGTGACATTCAGAAGATGTAGCCTTTATCACTGAAAACCAAGAACGGTCACATCATTTTCACTTACTCTGGTCTCCTCTGGAACTTCTGCTGAACTCAAGGTGCCACCATCTAATTATGTGAGAACTGCTGTGAAGATATCTCTGTATTTAAAAACCCAACCATGGATGTGGTCACACGACTTCATAAGTATTATTTTGATTTCTTAAACACCTTCTCTTTTTGGCTCGTTAAAATTTGAGCTGAAGGTCCTCAGTGCGCAGCACCTTTCAGCGGTCTGTGTGCAGTGCACGTCTTCCTTTCTGGTCGGTTGTCTAGCAGAGTTTCCTTGTGGACCGTAATCCATTCTCGAGCAGCAGCCATACAGCAATACACCCGTTTCCATGGCATCTCCTTTGTAGTGTGTTCAGGTGTTACAGTGTTACTGTGCAAACCCCAAACGGTCCGAGGCGGGGCTACACAGTCGCTCGGCTCCTGGGACGGACTCAGTACAATTATCCCGGTTCCCGGGTGTGTGACCATCAGCAAAGACTTGTAATGTCGCATTACCACCCCCATTACGACTAAACCCAGAGGTGTCTCGTGTGACATAATTACTCTCCGGTGTGAAAAGCAAGTCACACAACAATTTATTGTAGATATGGGAAAACCTTTAAGTGATTTATCGGACGTGACTTAAAAGGGGCACAGTAAGGTGTGCTGAGGCACGGATGGGGACGATGTTGTTTGAGGGTTGATGACTATCACCCCCACCGACTGCCTATCTGGTTATTTTTAGCCGCGTCAAGCCCTGCTGTAATTCAGCCAGTAGGAATATGCTAAATGTACTGGATATCTTGTTTTAGACAGACATATTGGGAGCAGAGCAGATCGGCATGGTCTCTGTCATCTATGCAATAAAGTGTTTACATGTTGCAGCACATGAAGTGGAGTAGCGCTTTACAGTAAAATGACGTAATAAAAAAACATCACCTATGCCATATATTGTGCATTTAAATTGGTTGCCGTTGTACAGTATGTGATGCTTATGCATTTCTTCACGCGAGGACAAACCTTGTGCGAACGCTAGGCTGTAGCGTTTAGGCTCAATTTTTAGGCTTTATTTTTTCTAGTTTATGGATGATTACACACATCGTTTAAACCCACTTTATGGGATTCCTGTAGCACCAGTAGCAGAGGAAGTGTGTCACCGGACATTCTCTGCGTCAGTCACTGCATTTTCACCTAAAATGACTTAGAAGACGGGATGTGTGCAGTACATCCTGTATTTCAGAACATTCCATAAACCTAGACTGTTTCTTACATGAATGAAAATCAGGATGGATGAAGAGATGCCTTGGGCTCACATATCTGGTCGTACAGCTCCATATTAATTTGCAGCAACTCCCACATGTGAGTGAAATCCCAAACCTGACAAACGTAGACGCATGTGCTCGCCTTTGTGCGGCTGCCGGCCTCTCGGGGTACAAAAGGATTATTAGGATCAACGGTCCAGTTTATCTGGACACAGTCCAGCCAGGATGCCCCCCCCCACCCACCCAGATAGCTGGCAAGTGATAGATGCAACGGAAAACAAAGGTGAAGGCTATGGACACCTGCCCTCCTCCAATTAGAAATCGTTATATTTTTTTGTGCAGTATGGATTGGACCCATGGGTGTCGGCCTATCTATGTGAATCCGCCCCCCCCCTTACAGGCCTTTCACCATTTGCAGCCCACTGGTTCATCCATCATCCTGCCCCCCCCCACCCCCCAACCATTTCAACAACTTGAAAAGAAGACGTGTTGCTTCTCAGTTCTTCAGTCAGAAGTGGTAGGAGGTTATATGTGTGTGTGTGTGTGTGTGTGTGTGTGTGTGTGTGTGGTGAATGTGGTGTGTGTATGCGGTGTGTGTATGCGCGCGCCAAGGACAGCTGTCAACTGCTCTGTCAGCTGTGCTGATTAATTTCAGGGACAATACACTCACTCTTTAGAATTTATGTTTCAAGTATTAATAGAAATGACATCCATCCACCCGTGTATCTTCTATCCACTTACCCTGGACAGGGATGCAAGTACAAATGATATATTAACCTCAATTAATATTAATTAAAATAGTGCAACTTATATATTTTTAAGTTAACACAAACGAGTATGTATTGTATTGTGTGTATCGTACTTATGTAAGGGGGTGTGACCGATCGTCTGTTAATGTCAACTTTCTTATGATGTTAAGAAAAATACCACAGAAGTCGGGAGTCTGTGTCCCAAACGCCAAATGATGTCATCATCATTTATGCAGTGAAATGTCAGTAACAGATGCACAGAGTCTGGCATTTGCAGCACCGCTGACCGTGTTCACCTCTTGGGGACCTTTGGAAATTGTCCTTTAAGGACTGTTTATAGATTTCCTTGCACTTACACCAGCAGCATTCGCATTACAGCCCACATCACTAATAGAGATTTCGAACTTTATATGTGATAAAATGAATCGAACGGCACTACATCAGTATGAAACATGAGTCATCGCTTGAACATTGATGCTGCAGATGAGGCTTAGAGGACCCCTCCTTGCCCGCCTGTGATTTTGCACTACCTCACGATTTCGCTCCGTCAGCATGCAGAGCTGCTTCTGCACTCCAGAACAGCCAGCGACTGGCACAGCAGAGGTTACCTGCCTCAGAGGCACAGGGCTGCAACCTCCATAATTCTTCTCTGTCGTGGGGGACAGGAGGACAGCGCTTAAGCTAATGGAACAGGTAACCCGCAAACAAATGGGGGCCTGTTAGTTCTCCATTTTCTCACCACACTCGCATGCAAAGTCGCATGTTGATTGATTGCGAGCCTTACAGCCAGACCGAGCTTCGTGCCCCAGTATTTATTATCTACTGCTCTGCAGAGATTGTAGGCCAGGTTGCCTGGGTTTGTGGTTTGTTTGCATGTCAAGGCAGACTGGGAGTGGTTCATATTGATTTTGGCATTTTTATAATGCGCAACACCTTTTATTACATCCCCTATAGTAGCTACAGGTTTGGGGGGGGGGGGGGGGGGTTGT